>APFE030521736.1:9944-23914 GCA_000404065.3 Pinus taeda | reverse complement strand
GACAATCCTCATCCATTTGTGCCAAGAACAACCTGCAATATATGATCTTTATGCATATGGCGACAACATCATATGAGAGACTCATCATCAAGAGAATTCAGGCAATGTACTTCTTCTTGTCCTTACGAAGATCACCATGTAAGCACCATTAGAGAATCAACCACAAATCTGATCTAAGTATCAACTATGTAACTCCAAGAATCATCTGAACAACTCATAACCATATCATAGCAAGATGAATCATAAGCATCATCACCAAGGACCATAATTCCAACAATGCATTTAGAACATATGCTCCCCCTAAACTAGTGCCATCTGTCAGATGTTATTGGCAAGAAAAGTCAATAAATGCCTTAAGACAGTTATGCAGTTTTTCTTTATCTGTCTCGTGTAGCCACACACTTCACCTTCTTCTCTCCTGCGTACACCCGCAGAGATCCTTCTACTACTGTGCGTACCCACGCACCTATGCCATCAGTTGGGCCGCGTACCTCACGCACCTGTTGCTTCTATCGCACCACGTACTTCTGTGTACCTCCGCAGGTTATCCTTCTATCGCACCGCGTACCTCTGATCTTGCTACGCACCTCTTCTTCTGTCTTGTCACATCCGTCCGCATGTGCTCTTTTGTTACACCGCGTATATACGCACTTCGACTGTGCCTTTGCTGCGTATCCTCGCACTTCCACTGTGTAACACCTGCGTATGCCCGCATTTTCACAGTGAATGATCTGCGTACCTCTGATTAGAACCCAATTAACAATCCTCAGATTCCCAGATCTGATCTTGTGCTCGAGAGATCATACTTCATAGATTCACTTCACTTTCCCTACTGCCTTTCTTCAAACAATCATATACGCGATTTTGCAGTATCCAACTCCCATATATACGCAACTTCCCTTTATGGAGTTTGCATATGAGATTCAGGACACTGAAGTTTTGTACTTTCAGCTTCCTCTGATTCTGGTATGTCTGTACGTTGTGCTGTGCTACCTTTCTCTGACTGTACTTCCTTTCTCCTCCATATCTTCAAGCGTGATGATGTCATTTTCTCCTTTTGATATGGTGCCCACACTTTGTTCCTGCATTCCTTAGCTATATGTCCAAGCTTGTTACATGCATAACATCTTACATGTTTCATATTCCTCCTGTAACAATCAGCAGCCTTGTGACCAAACATATTGCAAGCAAAGCAATATCCATAAAAGTACCTTGATTGAGATGACCTTTCTGCATAATGATCTTGAACCCTTCTTCTTCTACATCTAGCTGCAACATGTCCAAGATTATGACATACATAACATTCAACATTATTCATAGGAGGAGTAAAGGATTTTCTTTGACGAATCTCTTTCCTTGGTTGATGATGAGATGGATCTTTCATTGCTTCGTTAATCACTTTAGATTTCTCTTTAGAGTTCCTTGCTTCACCTTGTGAACTAGATTCACCTTCAACCGATTCATGGAAACCAAGACCAGTCTTGATAGCAGGAGACCTTTGACTACTAAGAATATCATCCAAGACTTTAGAGCTATCTTGAAATCGTAAAAGCTTATCCTTTTCTTCTATTTTACCTTTCAAGATATTTACCTCAACCTGAAGCTGTTCTTCCTTTTCAAGAGATTGCTTTTTCAAATCTTCTTCAGCTTTTCTTCCTTCTTCCATTTGTTCCCTTAGTTTGAGAATCTCCTTTTCTTGTTTTTCATTTAGACCCTGCTGCATTTGATGAACTCGGAAGGCACATTCCAGCTGGGATTTTAGGCTGATGACTTCATTGTCTTGTTTTTCAATTGCTTGATGTAGATCTTGATTCTGCTTCCTTGATTTTTCAAGACCTCCCTTTAGTGAGAGGATTGTAGCTTCAAGATTTTCATAGTAGCTGGATCTATCTTTGAGTTTCTTGATGGTTGTGCTTCTTTCGTTGACTTCTTTTCTTAATGTTGTCACTTCATGCTGCAATTTTTGACATTGATCTTCCTTGTCCTTGAGTAGTTTTCTTACCTTGTTTCCTTCTTCTAGTTGGGCCTTCAGTCTGGTAGCTTCTTCTTTGAAGTCACATTCTCTTTTGTTCAATAGATCTTGTTGATCTCTAATTTTGTCTGTCAGCCTTTTAAATTCTGCCTCTATTTGATATCTTTCTGTTCACCCATAAGAGCAAGTTCAGTAGTTTCACTATCACTTCCATCTATTTCACAAGGAAATATAGGTGGAATATCAGAGGATAACACATTCATACCTGATAATGATTCTGAATCTGAGAGCTTCTTATGCCTAATCCCCAATCGATTCTCCCACTGTCATAGTTCTTCTGAGATGACTTATTTTTCTTAGATGCTTTCTTCTTAAGCTTCTTTCCCATTATTCCACGGATCTCCTTCAAGCGATCAAGCTTTTATCAAAGGACCTGCTCTGATACCAATTGTTGGAAATAATACTGAGAGGGGGGCATGAATCAGTATTATCACATTAATAAAACTTTTTCATTTCCAAACTCTGATTCATATATGCTACTTCCACAACTTCTTATGATTAAGTTAATTGATCTTCAATGAGTGCATTAGAACATTATCAACCATATTATCAGTTAACAGATGCAGTAACATAGAATAGATCATCACACATAAGGCACACACATGAACACCATGATATAAGGTGGAAACCCAATGCGGGAGAAAACCACCTGCTGCAAGTCATCTCAATCTTCTTCTTAATAAGAAAATCCTTTTACAATATTTGTACTGGTGCAGTCTTATACCAGTACGGGAGCTACAACCCCCTTTGCTCTTGTACTAGCCGATCCATTTACTAGTCTGCAGGCTGCTACCTGCTACAATGCTCCAAAGATTCCCCTTTGCTTTTGTACTAGCTTAAGTACTAGTACGTAGGTGCTAACCTACAATCTTCTCTCCTCCAGGTACCACGTTTCATCAATTTTCATACTGGATACACTAAAGCACAACACATAATCTGAAAGGCCACGTTTCATCCAATTTTCATACTAGACCCAATAACCAAATTGAAGCTCATAATCAAACAACCTTCTGAATCACCCAATCACTAGATCAATACTTATACAATGAGAGTCATCAATCAGATCTTGTCCATCAGATTACATAAAGATGAGTCATTAAGAACCTGATCCATTCATCCATCAATGTATAAAAATTTAATGAATCACTGTTGTTATCAGAACTTAATACCAGAAATCAGACATCGCTTCAAAACCCAGAACACAACAATGATAAACATGGATAGCTAAGTATATTTCATGAGAGGTACGCAGCTTCACCCATATAACAGCTGCGTATAAGTACGCACTGTTTCCAACTACTTCCCTGCGTACATGCGTACTATGCCTCACAGACTTCCTGCGTACGTGCGCTCTATGTCCAATGAACTGCCTGTGCCCCTCCGCATCTGCAGCACTTCTGGTCCCGCGTATCTGCGCACCTGCAACGCTTCTGTGCCTGCGTATCTCCACACTTTTCTTTCACTGGACCTGCGTACCTCCGAGTATAGATAATTTCAAGACTTCAAGAATAACTCAGACTATCAGATCTACAGATCTGAACATGCGCCGAGGAGATATCAACCCATTAGTAGATCCGACTTGTAGTTCTCATGTTTCTCGTTGATTTAGATCTAGCTATCTCTCATAACCCATCACTAGAATTTCAGATCTAGCTTCTTAAGATATTCAACCCAAAAGCATACTTAAGCCAAATGATCTCCTTTGCTTTTATATAAGGCAAGCTCTTCCTCAAATCATGGATCAATACACGGGCCAAAACCATAATAACACAATACCGTCGGCTAAATACCAAGGGTTAAACATAAGAAACCCCACGTGTGCGCGCTTTACTGCCTTGAAGTGTGTGCACTGGGGGTACGCACCTCATGAATGGGTAACCTATGGGTATGTACGCACTTTATATAAGACATGTCTACGTGTCCGCACCTTTTGTACGGTGTGCCTGCGTACTCCTTATTTTCTTCAATATTTGAGAGCTGATCATCAATCTCTGCTACTGTCCTGTTGTACAGTGATTCATCACCTGAATGGGTTGCCATCAAGGACAACACTCTGGCCATAATGCCAACATTTACATCTTGCAATCCTATCCCAAGTTGTTCTTAAGGGGGGATGTTAGGATATCCCGACACATAGGAAATACTTAAGTATAACTTGGTCTAGTGTAGAGTTAGGTAAAGTATGCTTCTTTACTATGTACTTTTGTAACTTACAATCCGATGGCCATGATATTTTCTATACATGAAGTGATTTGATAGTCCATTCCCTCCTTAGTATTAGCGACACTTGATCTATGGTTTAACACCTGATTGGTCCATGATCTCTATTTAAAGAGCATGGAGGGTCATTTCTAGGTTAACCGTTCATGACTGAAGCTTATGTAAATTTTCCTTCTTTTGTTAATAAATTGGTTGAAGTGGCTATGTTGGCTCAAGCCATGGACTATTTCCCTCTTTGAGGGTTTTAACCACGTCAACAATACAGGTGAATTGATCTATGAACTATTTGTGAGCAGTGTCCTTTGGTATTATGTCTGAGGAACTTACCCTGTAAATCCCTACAGACATGTACAATAGCTAAAAAATCCTTCTTTGTTACAGTGTAATTCAACTCTGCAAGAGCCAAGTTTTTACTCATTTAATAAATGGCATAAGGATTTAAATATTGTTGTCCCAATACATATCCTTAGGTTGTATCTTAAGCATTAGTTGAAATATGAAAAGGGATACTCCAATTTGGTCCTCTTAAGATGGGTGCTTCAAAAATATTTTCTTTCAATGTTTCAAAAGCCATTTGGAAATAAGAATTCCAAATGAATTCACAATATTTTGTAAGTAATTTAAAAAGTTGAGTGGCTATCTTTATGAAGTTTTTTATGAATCTTTTGTTACAACTAGTAAAACAAAGAAAACTTCTAAAATATCTTTGACAAGCAAGAACTGATAATTTGGAAATACGTTCTACTTTAGATGCATCCACTTTAATTCCATCTCTTGAAATGTGGTGGCCTAAAACAATTCCCTCGAGGAACATCATAAAACATTTGTCATGGATTAATGAGAGATTTGTTTCTTTACATCTAATGAAAACATTTTCTAAATTTTCAAGAGCTTCCTCAAAAGATTACCATAGACATTAAAATCATCCATGTAAACTTCCACAAAATCACTAACTACATCAGAAAGAATGTCTAGAACTACCCTTTGGAATGTTTCAGGTGCATTACATAATCCAAAAGGAAGTACTCACTAAGGATAAGTTCCCCATGCACAAGTAAAAGTTGTTTTTTCTTGACCTTCTAGAGCTGTTAGATTTGGTTATTATTAAATTGGAAACTAGGGCCAAACTCCATGAGGGACATCTCATTCATGGATAATAATATTTTTATTACATTCCTCTCATCAAGAGGTGTAGGATTGATCTAAATATCATCCGATTCTGATAAGTATTTATGGAGATGTGAATTTATTTTGATTATGGAGTAATTATCTAGCCGACCTACAACTCATGTAGGCTCAGAAGCCCAACAGTCGCATCTATTCAAACATCACATTTGTGTATAAATACAGGAGGAATTATCCTCATTTGATCCATCTCTCTCTCCTGTGCAGAAAAGAGGCTCTTCTCTACTGCGCAAAAAAGAGACCTTTCTCACACATGTGGAGGAGCAGTTGTAGATTTTCGGGCAGCAACTGCAGAATTGAAGTTTGACCTGTTTGGACTAGAAGATCTCCTCATCAGAACTACATTGTAGGTCCATCTGAATCTCCTCTGAAGGCCACAATGTTTGGTGGTGGAACCAAGTCGATCTGATGGCCGGTTTGAGAGATATCGACTACCCTAGTTTGAAGGAATTTGCTGAAACTGAAGTTGCAACTGCAGATCCAAACTTTGACCAGCGTGGAACATCAAACCTCCTTTTCTGAACTATGTTTTAGGTCCATCTAGATCTCCTCTAAAGGCTACAACTTTTTTTGGTGGAATCAAGCCAATCCGACAGTCAGTTTGTGAGATATCGAATGCCCTAGTTTGAAGGAAGTTGTTAAAACTAAAGCTGCAACTGCAGATCCAAACTTTGGACAGTGTGGACCATCAAACCTCCTCTTATAAACTTCGTTGTAGTTTCATATGGACCTCCTCTGAAGTCCGTACATTTTGGTGGTGGAATCGAGCCAATCCGACAGTCGGTTTCTGAGATATCATCTGCCCTAGTTTGGGACTGATCTAGGGTTCGTTGTTGTAAATATAAATGTGATTTATGTACTATTTCTCTCTGCTAGATTATTGAATATAAAGGAAGATTTGATAAAAGGGTTTACCCAATATTTATATTGGGGTTTATTCCTGGCTACCTACCAAATCTTGTGTCTCTTGTCTTGGCTTGTTTTCTGTCAATCGTTTAATGTTCTATCCGCACTTTA
Organism: Pinus taeda; assembly: GCA_000404065.3. Taxonomy (NCBI): domain Eukaryota; kingdom Viridiplantae; phylum Streptophyta; class Pinopsida; order Pinales; family Pinaceae; genus Pinus; species Pinus taeda. The sequence goes on along the minus strand of APFE030521736.1, from coordinate 17,460 downwards.
CTTTAGGCATATGTGATTGCTAATCTGTGGATAATAATAATAAAAGAATTAAATTGCTATAAGAATATAACATACCATATCTTAACATGGTATCGAAGCTGAGGTGAAGACAATGACTGAGCAAGAGCAAGAGCAATCATCGAAGAAAAGATTGGCAAGGCTATCCTAAAAGAACTATGGGATCCTCCTCACTCTTTCCTATTGAGGATAAGCTCTATGAGAAAGCTGACTATCACGGATGGAAGATGTCTATCGATCTAACCCTTGAGGATCAAGGAGTGTTGGATCATATGAGAGGCAATATTCTTGAGCCTCCATCAAATGCACTTGTTGCTGTAAGGAACAAATGGAAGAACGAAGAAGTTAAAGTGAAGAAGATCATTAGGGACTTTATTGAAAAATGCTTGGTGGCCTACATCTCTGATCTGAACACCTCCAAGGAGACCTATGATAGACTGGTGATTTTATTTAAAGTAAATGATGCAAATCAAGTTTTATTTCTCAAAAATAAGTTGAAGGAATTAAAGAAGGGTAAAGATGAGAGTATGCAAGCATACTTCTTACGAATCAACGAGATCAGGAACAGTCTCCTATCTATTGGAGAAACTCTTACTAATAGGGAACTGTCACTTACGAATCTTGGAGGATTGCCATCTGAATAGTACATGTTGAGGACCACTCTTCTGAATAACAATGTAATTCCTGGTTTCAAGGAATTAATGGCTAGATGCATTCAAGAAGAAACAAGGGTTGAAGAGCAAGAAATGCCCATGCCTAAAGGTCCTCCTACTCCTTTTTCTTCTCATGCTAAGAAAAGAAAGAATTCTGGGTCTAAAAGAAAGGCTGGACCTAGGAGTGGAAGAAAAGGATTATGTTATATTTGCGATAAAGCAGGTCACTATGCAAGGGAGTTCCCTCATATAAAGGACTCACACTGTGATGATGATCAAAATTCCTCTCATGGCAATCAAAGGAATGGAAAATTCAATAGCAAAGGTAAAAGGAGTGCTGGAAATCAAGGAAGAGGACAACCATTCAAGAAGGCCCAAAATTCTAGGTATGAATCCAACACTGTCGAAAATAAGAAGGATGAATATTATCTTCCAACTGCTCTATCTACCTCTGCTCCCTTGGAATCAATGGGAATCTGGCTCATTGATAGTGGTGCCTCAAGGCACTTCACTGGTTACAAAGAAGTTTTCCATAATCTGATTGAGAAAGAAACTAACCTGGAAATTGTCATTGGAGATAATATGAAATATCCCATGAAAGGTGTAGGCAATGTCTCTCTTAAATTGAATCAAGGTAATATGATCCACTTACAGGATGTATTATATGTACCTAACCTCAAAAATAACCTGGTGTTCATCTTGCCAATGGAAGACAAAGGCTACAAGGTAACCTTCAGCGATGGCAAGGCACGTATATAAAAAAATAATGTTAAAGATGCTTTCACTCTTGGGTTTCGATTTTATTCATAATATCAAGTCAATGGAAGTCCGCTAGGTGTCATGTCTTGTGACACATATCTTCGGTCTGAACTTTGGCATCACAGGTTTTCCCACCTTCATTACAAAGCTCTACCCGATGTAATACATATGGTAACAAGGATGCCCGAATTTCGAGAAGAAAAAGAAGGTGTATGTCTGGGATGTGCCGAAAGAAAGCTCAAAAGAGGACCATTACCCTCAAGCCAAAGCAAGACCTCCGATATATTACAGTTGGTTCACTCAGGCATACCTGAGGCTGGAATTAAGAGGGAGACTACTACACCACATATCCCTAAGTAGAATGGGGTGGCGGAATGGAAGAACCGTACGATTGTGGAAGCTGTCTGTGCCATGCTCCATGATCAAAGACTTCCGAAGCTTCTATGGGTAGATGACGTAACAATGCTTGATGTGGAGGAATCCACGAATCCTATTTATCCACTTGAGCCTTCCTCTTCTAGGAAGAGGCCTTCATGGCTTAAAAGGCTACTTGATGATGCTGAAGGACATGATGCACCCTGAGGAACCTTCCGTGAAAGTAAGAAACCTAACAAGTATCACGGATACTTGTCTGTCATGAGCATGATCATACAAAATGAGCCTTCATCATTCTCTAATGCCGTCAACCATCAAGTATGGAAGGATGTTATAACTGAGGAATATGACTCTATTATGAAGAATGATGTTTGGGAAGAAGTTCCCAGACCCTAGGACAAGACAATTGTCACTTCTAAATGGCTTTACAAGATAAAGCATGCAGTAAGTATGGAAAAGTATAAGCCTCGTTTTGTTGCTTATGGTTTCTCCCAGAAGGATGGTATAGACTATGATGAGATATTTGCACCTGTTGCCAGATATACGACCATCCACTCGATCATAGCCTTTGCAGCTTTGCAAGGATGGAATCTACATTAAATGGATGTCAAAATCGCATTCTTGCATGGCTCGATCAAAGAATAGTTCTATGTGGAGCAACCTGAAGGATTTGAGATTCATGATCAAAAATCTCATGTATACAGGTTCAAGAAAGCTCTCTATGGGTTGAAGCAAGCACCCAGAGCTTGGTATGAGAGGATCAATAGTTATCCGATGAAGCTAGGATTCACTAGGAGTGAAGCCGATCCTAACCTTTATCTTAACGTTGAAGATGACAAGCCTCTCATGCTATTGTTGTATGTGGATGACCTCTTTCTAATAGGTTGAGACCCTCTCATTCACAAATGTAAGAGGGAGTTGGCTTCTAAATTTGAAATGAAGGACCTAGGACTCATGCATTATTTCCTAGGACTTGAGATATGGAAGAAGAGAGGGGAGATTTTCCTATCTCAAGTAAAATATGTGGTGAAGATACTGGAAAGGTTCAGTATGGTGGACTGCAAGCCTATATCTACACCGATGGAGCTTGACTTTAAGAAGTTAAGCGATAGTGTTGTTGGATCTATTTTACGAAATGCCACCGAGTACCGACAACTTGTAGGAGCATTAATGTTCTTGGTGAACTCCCGTCTAGACATATGTTTTGCAGTCAACACATTGAGTCAATATATGGTTGAACCTCACCACATACATTAGATTGGTGCAAAGAATCTGTTGAGATATCTTCGTGGCACAATCACTCATGGGTTAAGATACATTGCCGGAGATGTGAGACTACTTGGATATACTGATGTTGATTGTACAGGTAGTGTGGTGGACTATAAGAGCACTTCGGGGTGTTATTTCACCTTGGGATCTGCTTTGATATCCTAGATGAGTAGGAAGAAGAAGTCGGTGGCTTTGAGCACCGCCAAGGCAAAGTATATTGCTGCTAGCATGGCCTCCTATGAGGAAGTCTAGTTGCAGAAGCTCTTCAGCGAGTTATTTGGATTTACACTAGATATCACCATGATCCTATGTGACAACCAGAGTGGGATTCGTTTGTCAGAGAGTCTCGTATTTCATGATCACTCCAAGCATATTGATATCAAGTACCACTATATTCAAGATATGGTGCAATGGGGAGCTATAAGGTTCCAACATATCGATACAAATGAACATGCACCGACATTCAGACAATGCCCCTGGGAAACGTCAAATTCCTGACTTTCCAAGAACAAATTGGTGTTGTTCAAAGACCCTCCGATGAGGATATTGTATGATGTATTGAGCTCTAGGAGCTCTGTGGGGTGTGGGGTACTTCTTGAAGTGACATATGAGGAACAAGGTAAAAGAATCAAAACTTTCCCTGTGACACCCAATGGCGACTATGTAGCAAGATGATTAGTTCTCCTGTGAGGTCTCGATGATGTGTTCTCCATGACGACTATGTAGTAGGATGATTGGTTCTCCTGTGAGGCCTGGATGATGTGTTCTCCATGGTGATTGTGGATAGGATGATTCGCCCTCCTATGGATAAGATGATTCACTCTCCTATGAACAAGATGATTCACTGTCTTGTGGGACAAGATGATTCGCTGTCTTGTGGGACAGGATGATTCGCTCTCCTGTGGATAGGATTGATTAGTTCTCTTGTCAAGGCATCCTACTGATGCAGTCTAGGACTCATGGGAAGTACACCTCATCTGATCAATGAGCAGGGAAATGAAGTTAGGGACCATAGTAGTACCGATGGATGCATCATTGTATCTACCATACTCCCTATGCTAGGATGACCTTCATTGATCTAGGATCAATCATACTAGTCTGGGACCAGTGGTAGGAGTTGTACATACTATGACGCTGACTTCAGGTCGGCTGAGACTGATTTGGGATCAGTGGTACATACTCCAAGACTAACTTCATGTCAGTGTAGGACTGATTTGGGACTAGTAAGAGTTGTACCCACTACGACACTAACTTCGGGTTGGTTGAGACTGGTCTGAGACTAGTGGTACATACTCTGAGACTGACTTGGAGTTAGTATGATAAATCCTCAATCATTTCCTCCTCTTCATAGTTCAGAAAATGCAGAGCAGAACAAGGTAGAGCAGAGTAGATCAGAACAGGGCATAATAGAATAGAGCAAGAGTAGGCAGAATAGAGTAGGGGTCAAGTTGTACGGGGCAGTGCATTTGATGGATGAATAGTAGCTACCGATAGACATATTGTATATAGAGTTCTCCCTAGTTGAGAGGGAGTGTTAAATTGGAAACTAGGGCCAAACTCCATGAGGGACATCTCAATCATGGATGATAATATTTTTTATTAGACTCCTCTCATCGAGAGGTGTAGGATTGATCTAAAGATTATCCAATTCTGATAAGTATTTATGGATATATGAATTTATTTTGATTAGGGAGTAATTATCTAGTCAACTTAGCAGGCTCAGAAGCCCACCAATCGTATCTATTCAAACATCACAATTGTGTATAAATACAAGAGGACTTTTCCTCATTTTATCCATCTCATCTCCTCACATCTGTCTCTCTCTCCTGTGCAAAAAAGAGGCTCTTCTCTAGTGCACAGAAAAGAGACCTTTCTCACACATGTGGAGGAGCAATTGTAGATTTTAGGGCAGCAACTGCAGAAGTGAAGTTTGACCTGCGTATACCAAAATATCTCCTCATCAAAACTATGTTGTAGGTCCATCTGGATCTCCTTTTAAGGCCACAATGTTTTGCAGTCAAATCAAGCCGATCCGACAGTCAATTTGTGAGATATCGACTACCCAAGTTTGAAGGAAGCTGCTGAAATTGAAGCTGCAACTACATATCCAAACTTTGACCAGTGTGGACCATTAAACCTCCTATTCTGAACTCCATTATAGGTCCATCTGGATATCCTTTGAAGGCCGCAAATTTTGGTGGTGGAATCAAGCTGATCTGGTGGTCGGTTTGCAAGATCTCAAATGTCCTAGTTTGAAGGAAGTTGCTGAAACTGAAGCTGCAACTGCAGATCCAAACATTAACCAGCATGGACCATCAAACCTCCTCTTCTAAACTACATTGTAGGTTCATCTAGACCTCCTCTGAAGGCTTTACATTTTGGTGGTGAAATCGAGCCAATCTGACGGTCGATTTGTGAAATATTGTCAGCCCTAGTTTGGGACTAATCTAGGGTTTGCTACTGCAAATATAAATCTGATTTATGTATTATTTATCTCTACTGGATTATTGGAGATAAAGGAATATTTGATCAAAGGTTTTACCCAATATTTATATTAGGGTTTATCCCTGGCTAGCTGCCAAATCTTGTGTCTCTTGTCTTTGCTTGTTTTTTGTCAATCATTTATTTTTCTATCTGCACTTTACTTTATGCATATGTGATTTCTAATCTGTGGATAATAATAATAAAAGAGTTAAATTGCTATAAGCATAGAACATACCATATATTAACAGTTATATCCACTAAAACCATGTAAGAATGAAAAATACTTTTTCCCTGCCAATATGTCAAGGTCTTGATATATATATGAAAGAAAAAAATTATCTTTCATGGTAGCTTTATTCAATTTCCTATAATTGATACATACTCTCCATTTTCCAATTTTCTTTGGAAAAATCACTAGTGGTGAGACCCACTGACTATCTAATATTGGGTAAATCAAACATTCAACAACTTTTGTAACTCTTTAACAATTTCCCTTAGATTTGGATTCATCCTCCTTTGGGGTTGTCAAACTGGTCTAGCATTTTCTTTAATATAGATATGATGCATACAAGTATTATGATCAATTACTTGCATATCAATGTATAACCAGAGGAATGTTCTTGTAAAATATTCATCAATTTGTTCTTTTGGGATTCTTTCAGATTATCATTAATATTCAAAGTTTTTCCTCGAAAGATTTATATTAAAGAATTGCCAATTTTTTCCATAGAATGTAAATCCATATGATGAGATGATCAATATTTAGCATTGCATTGTTCTTGAAAAATTTGGCCTTGTTCACAATATGAGGAAGAATCATTATTATTCATTACATTTAAAATTTGATCTTCTTCAACTATTTGTGAAGTAGAAAATATTGGTTCTATATCAAAGTCTTAATTATCATGATCTATCCAAACTTCACATTCTACTTCTATTGTTGTTTTTGCAAGAGGATGTAGTGTGAATTTCTTAGAAGAGCTTCCATTAGAGATAAACAAATCACCATATCTAAAACTTATAAACGTATCAGCTATAGATAACCATGGTCTGCCTAGAATCAATGGGCATCCTCCTAAATTATTTTTGGGAGTTAAAACCGTAAATTCAATAGGATATTCCCAAGAATCTAAGGAGACAGAGACATCTTCTAACACACCATTTGGTTGATAACAGATCTATCATAGAAAATTTTAGGGGCGAATATTCGCCCTTAGGCAAAATTAAGGGGTTTTAAATTTTTAGTGGGCGAATATTTTGTATCATAGTCACTTTTACAAATCGCCTCAAATAGCCCACCTTATTTTAAGGGAGAGGGTAAAAAAAGTAAATTTAACCCTTGAAATTAGGAGTTACAACCTTCCATTCGCCCTAATTTTCAAGAATAGGTTTTTCTTTAAGTCAATCCTATGGGCCAAATACCATATTTATAAAAGAGGTATGGTAAATTAATAAAAATATAAATAAATGAGAGATATGGTAAATAGATAAAACATTTTTTTATATTTACTCCATAAGTCGCCTTATATTTACGAACACTCAAAAAATGTGTTATATTTAGGTGAAACCTATGGGCAAAATACTATGCGACAAATACCATGGACTAGATTGTTATTAATACCATGCAAAAAAACCATTATTAACCCTAATATTAGAATTAATAAAAATATGGCACATGTTATTGACCCATGGTATTCACCAAAATGGCACATGGTATTGACCCATGGTATTCACCTAGAATGTAGCCTATTTAAATGGGGGAATTAAACCAGAATAGATCCATCTTTACTCTGGATCTACTAACCCCAAGAGGTATCAAATATCGTGATATGCAAACTAGCATAGAGTGAAAAAATATTTGATCCGATCAAGAGTAAAAATGGATGTTGTAATTTAATGTATGTTAAACATTTTAGCTTGGTTAAAATAAAAATAAAATAAAAATCAACTATTAATCT
>APFE030521732.1:31907-120042 GCA_000404065.3 Pinus taeda | reverse complement strand
CCCAACCTAATATAGGGTCCAAAAAAAAATTTCTCAGGGCGCTGCCCCGAACCCCGTAGAGGGGGGCTCCGCCCCCCCTATAACCCCCCGGTTCACTACGTAGGTTAGTCATGGAAAGAATATAACACAACCCAACAATATATATATACACGTTTAAGCATCCATAAACCCCAATCCATTAACCCTAGAATAGAACATAATCATAGTTCCCTTGACCAGATATACAAAATGCCATGGACATAAAACCATCATGCCCAAAACCATGTGTGAAATCCATGCGCAAAACCATAGGTAGGTCCACCCACCTAATATAGGGTCCAAACAATATTTCCTTGGGCGCTGCCTCGGACCCCGTGCAGGGAGCCTACCACCCCCTACAGAGCCCGCGACATGGGGCAGCCACCCCCCTGCTGCACCCAGTGCAACGTACAAGGGGGCTTGTCACCCCCCCTATGATCCTCCTATGTGTTGGGTAGTCATGGAAATAATATAACACACACCAAACACAAAGTGTCCCCTGGTTGGCCCGTAGTGGAGATAAGGTCGTGTTTTCTTTGAATCGTGCGCTTCCAAGCATCTAAGAAAAACTTCGTTATGGTGCTTCCTAAAAATCACCCCATGCACCAATTGATAAGGTAATGGCTTTAACATGAGTGCTCTCTTTTGTCGTTCAGATAAGTGAGAGGGCAAGGTGACATGCTCGAGATTTTGGCGCACATCCGTGTACCAAGAGTTCGCAATGGTAGTGGGAGAAGCTCGCTTAACATTGTACATTTCAATTTCATGCTCCCAACTGAATGTATCTTCTTCTTTCACATCTACATCTTTTTCTGCTAGCCGACAAATACCGTGGCCCTTGATTTTATGAACTGGCTTGAATTATAATTCATATCCTGTAAACCAGTCATCCAATTTTCTCTTCTCTCACCCAACTCCTTCTGAACAAATAATGATCTAATTGTTGGGTTCGGCACAAAGATAATGCAATGGTTCTTTAAGAGATAGGGATGGAAGTGTTTCACTACCTTATAAGCTACATATGCATGCTTATCAATGGTGGGATAGTTAATTTCAGGTCCCTAAAGGCCAGCACTCATGAAATATATTGGTCACTCATTATTATGGTCATCCTTTTGAGTAAGCAGTACAGCAAGAGAAGTATTAGAAGCCTAGGTGTAGAGAAGAAAATATTTTCTAAAATTTGGGCTATACAAAGTGGGTGCTTCTACAATGGCATGCATAATACAAGAGAATGCGTCCTTTTCTCTTTTATCCCATTTGTATATCGCATCCTTCTTAACAATCTCATATATGGGTTTAACAATCTGAGCATAATCAGAGATAAACTTGCGGTGGAAATTGATCTTCCCGAGGAAGGACTGCATAGCTTTCTTATTCACTGGGAAGGGAATCTCTGTGATGGCTTTGACCCTTTTAGGGTGTACTTTAATCCCACTCTTTGTGATAATATGGCCTAAGAGATTACCCTCGGACACTGTGAAAATGCTCCTTTTGGGATTGAGGGATATCCTATATTTGCGACATCGGTCAAAATTTTCTTCAAATGGCGCAAGCGGTCAAATATCTTCTTGAAAAACATTGTGACATCATCAAGATAGACCACTGCACTCTTCCCAATGAGTCCACAGAATGTGATGTCTATGGCGCGTTGAAAATTTTCACCAATGTTTACCAGGCCAAATGGAATTCTTCTGAATGCGAATGTGCCCCACTTAGTGTGGAATGTAGTTTTGAGTCTGTTAGACTCTCCGACCAAAACCTAGTTATAACTTGAATATATTTCTAACAAAGAAAACATCTTTGACCCTGACATTGTTTGCAATATTTTCTCCACAGACAGCACAGGGTACTTATCCTTGTCTGAGGCACGATTCAAGTTGTGTAAATCTACACACGAGCAGATTTCCTGGACTTATTCCTTACTGGGACGAGATTTCATACCCAAGTATAATGTCACACTTTATATATGATTCGAGCATCCAACAATTTCCTCAACTTCTTTTGTATTAGAGGCACAAGTGTTAGATGTACCTTTCACACCTTATGTTGGAAAGGCTTAGCCCCTTATTTGATTGGAATAGCATGTCGGATTATTTGTGTCATAGGGTTTGATCTCATCGTAAATCCATGTGAAAAAATATCGGTACTGATTAAATAATTGAATGAAATTTTTCGCTCCTGTGGTGTACAACAAGTACCAGGATTGACAAATTTCAGATCTTTCTATATTCCAAGACTTATTTTCTCGTGCGACAACATTGAGCTATGGTTTTTGTGTTCACTAGCCCTCGAAATCAATTTTGTAGGTTATACAACTTCTCAAATTATACCACGCCCTTTGGCATGGGGTTTTTCTTATTTGCACGCACTGCATCCTGCAAAGCTTTCTTGTGCTCGTCTTTGTCAATAGTTGTGTCCTTGAATACATCAACGTTCACCACAAAGGACAATATATGTTGGTCATCATTGAAAATGCTTAAGTTAGTTATATTGCAAGGATAAATGGTTTATAAATAATCTCTATAGAAAAATTGCCCCTAAGAAGTGACAACCTAGCAACAGCGTTTACTAATCCATCTGCAGTTGCACTCCATATTCTAGGAATAGAAATAATATTGAAAGCTTGGAAACAAGAAATCAAACACCATACCTCTTGTTGATACCCTTTTAGATGAGGTGGCACACTATTTATGGTATCATGTACCTTTCTTCTGAGTCACCTATTGCTTTGAGGACCGCAACCTTGAGGTTGATGGCTCTTTGCAAAACCAAAATGAGTGCTTTGTATTTTGTGGTGTTATTGGTTCACTCAAATTACATGCGGCTAGAGAACATATGTTTCCTCTGTCGCAGGTCTATTAAAACATAACCAGCTCTAGATCCCTCCTACACCTTAGAACCATCAAAGTATAATGTCAAAACATCATATGTAAAGGGACTATGTGTTGCACTAGTACTATTATTACCACTGCTACTAATTGTACAAGTGTCATTTCTCCCAGTTGGACTAGGAAAGAGTTCCAACTGTGTGTCAGGTGGGACTGGGGATGGCTAACCAAGATAGCACCCCAAATCTATTTCAAGAAAGAAATTCCCAAAGATAAAATTAGAGAAGGCCATTAGCTCATTTTCGCCTTCTAAGGGAGTAACTGTGTTTCATGTATCATTCCAAGTTCACCCAGATTTGATTGTTTCTATCCTTATACGAAAGCCATAAATGTGACCAGTCCGTAGCAAAAATACTTTGTAACCTTATGGACCAGTATCTAATCAACAATACACCATATGCTTCTGGAATGTCCATAATTATTATATCTATACATTGGTGAACTTGTTGGTCGGGTGATAAACGAATAAGGACATTTCGTAGTTCACTAATCGCATGGACAAGAGTCATGTCTAGCTCAATGATTTATGCATTTATTTTATCCCATTTTTGCATTGATTTTATTAACTACTGAAAATTCATTACGTTTACAGATGCACCGAAATCAACTAAGAAATTATGTACATTACAATTGAAAATTTCAAACATTAACAGAAATGGAGGGCAGAGTGTGTTTGCATCTAACATTAAAGCATTAAGTACAAATCTAAGAGAACTAGAGGATGTACTAGATGCCTTCTATGAAGAAGCATTGTAACCTAAGGTGGACTATTCGAGTGTGCGGGTAAGTAGTTCCCGCTAGCTCACGATCTTAGTCAGTTCAAAAAGTGAGATATTCATGCAGGCTTTCTTCATTTGCTATACAAGAAAAAAAGAAAAAAGGAAGAGGGAGACCATATAGTGCAAGAAATCATGCCCCTGAATCAAAGGATTCTAATAGAATATTAAGGAATATTGAATGCTTCAATTATCACAAGCATGGTCATTATGCTCGAGACATCCCAAAGAAGAAATATGCTCCAAGGTCCAATTAAAACAACAATCATGACTTCAACAACAATAGGTTTAATGATAAAATATGAGGATATGATAGAAGAATAAGAGATGCTCTTAATGATCGAGAAGAAGGTTATCATCCTCAAAAGAGGTCAAGGAACTCTAGGTATGAAAATAATGCAGATGCTAGTTAATCTGAATATATTCTTATTTATGCTCTTTCAAGTTCCTCTCCTCAAGATTCTTGTGATAGTTTGTTGGTAGATAGTGGGGCTTCTAAAAATTTCTCTGGGTGTTGGGAATTCCTCTCAAATCTGGTTGAGAGGGAGTCAAATATAAAGGTCATCCTTCGAGAAAACTCCACTCATCCTGTGAAGGGATTTAGTTCTGTTAAATTTCATTTGGACTCTGGGGAATTTGTTCTTCTTCATGATGTTATGTATGTTATGATATTATAGAAGAACTTGGTATTTATATCTGCCTTGGAAGATAAAGGGATGAGAGTAGCCTTCATAAAAGGAAAGATCCTCACCTGGCCTATGGAATCTCGCATGAGATATGCTTTCTCCTTGGGGTCTATAATTGAATAAATATATAGGTTCAATGGAATACCATTGTGAGCCATGGCCCATAATATCAATCATCAAAGTGAGCTATGGCACTGAAGGTTGGAACATCTACATTATGGAGCCTTGCCTAAAGTAAAGAATTTGGTTTTTGGGATGTCGTTCAAGCTAGTCATGATGGAATATGTCCAGGATGTGTCAGTGGAAAGAAGAAAAGGGTATCACTCCCCTCTAGAAAAAATAGAACTAATTATATTCTACAACTTATTCATTCCGACCTATGTGGACCCATGTCAATGCATTCCCTTGGTGGTCATCTCTACTACATAATCGTTATTGATGAATTCTCTAGGAAAACATGGATATTCTATTTGAAGCATAAAGAAAAATCATTTGACATGTTCTATTAGGATTGGATCATTATATTGTTTTTAATCCATCTCGATGCATTCAAAGTGGAAAAAGTGGATGAATCAGCTTATGGGACCGTTTTTACTAGCGAGACGTAGTTTGGTAAAATGGGGTATGAAACCTTCTAGAAGCATTTTGAGGCATAAAATGACATTTTTTTTTGGGGGGGTGGGAGGCGCCAGGGGGGGGACTTTGTCACTTTAGTGTAATACCTTTTCATACTATTCTACACATTGAGATCTTTCCAATGACGCAAGAAGTGTGTCAATCGGAGTCTGTATGCAAAAGTTATGCCACTCAAAAGTTGACCTTCCTATTTTCACACCTATAGTTTGGGAGGATGTCATTTCAGCCCCAATTATTTATGGGAAATGGGCTATACACATGTTTGTGATGTAAAATACTCTAGAAGATTCTATATTGTAACTCTAGTTAAGAGTTGATGTAGTCAAAATTAACCACTAGTAGGCTATCGGGCTATGTTATAATTGAGCCACTAGGAGGAAGAGGCATTCCATTATTTCGAGAGAATTTTGTTCCATAGTTGAGAAAATATAGCTAGGAGAGATAGGAGGTAGAGCACACAAAGAGGATTTGTGCACTGTAGCATCCCACAAGCCACATGAATTACTTTTTTGTACCTGCATCCTTATTTTCTAAACAGAGAAAGAGAGCAAAGCGGCCTCACCTTCCAGCTTGGTTTGCTCCCGAAAGGGTTTCCCAGAGCATACCTTCTGTCTTATGTGTGTGTGTGTGTGCTTATTTTTTCGTTCTCTAATTTTCTACATAATTTTCCATTCACATGCATGCATTAATTATAGTTAAATTTACAGATCTAAAAGTTTAATAAAATTGTAACAGTGTAAAAACTCAGAATTTAAATATATTATTATCAAATATATTTTGACGAAATGTCGAGTGGAATATCCACGACAATTTATGGATCATGTTTAAGGACTTCAAGCCATTGATAGAGAACCAAACAGGGAAGAGAAGTAAAATTTTAGGTTCAACAATGGTAGAGAATATACATCAAATGAGTTCGTTAACTTTTGCAAGGAGGTTGGAATCAAGAAATAGACTACTATACCATATAATCCTAAGGAGAATGGTGTGTCTGAAAGAAAGAAAAAATATCTCATGGAAGTTGCCCGAGCCATGTTGCATAATCAAAAGTTGTTGAAGTTTCTTTGGGGGGAAGCCACAAATACAATGGTCTATGTTCAAAACAAGGTTCCTCATCAAGCTATGGATAAAAAAACTCTTGAAGAAGTGTTTACAGGTGTGAAGCCTGATATTGGTCATCTAAGGATATTTGGCTTCCCCGTGTACTTTAATGTGATGAAGGAAAAAAGGTACAAGTTCAAAGCCACTGGAAAGAAAGGTACATTTGTTGGAAACAGTGAAAATTCTAAAGCATTCAGAATGTATATATCTAGTCAAAAGAAAATCAATTTTAGCATGGATGTAACCTTTTATGAAGATGTTGCCCTTGGAAAAGCAAGGGACCTTCCTTCGCCTCCTCCTAAGAAGAAATATGATGACATGGACCTACTAGAATATCCTTATGTGCTAGAATCTTAGAGGGATATTGTTGATGATCCCATGAAGCCTATGGACCCCTTGGATTCTCCTCCAATTGATCCCCCTAAAAGAAAGAGACCACTTTGGCTTCAAGATACATTACAGGATGTTGAGAGACATGTTCTTGCGAAATTAACCTTTAGAGAAAGCAAGAAGCCATGTTGATACCAAGGATACGTTGTAGCTATGAGATTCATCATTAAGGTTGAACCTCCCACTTTTGAAGAAGCAGTGAAAGAGAAAGTTTGGAAGGATGCCATGGTTGAAGAGTATGAGTCTATTATGAAGAATGATGTATGGGATGTTGTACCAAGACCTAAAAGAAAAAATTTTGTGACTTCAAAATGGATATACAAGATCACCCATGGAGCTTAGAGAAACATTGAGAAGTATTAAGTGAGGTTCGTTGCTAGAGGTTTCTCCTAGAAAGAGGGAGAAGACTATGATGGCATATTTGCACTAGTTTCCTAATACACCACTATCCATTCTAGTTTTTCCCTTGCTGCTAGTCAAGGATGGACCCTTCACCAGATGGATGTGAAGATTGTATTTCTTTATGGCATACTATAGGAAGAAGTATATGTTGAGAAGCCTCATGGATTTGAAGTGAAGGACAAGAAGACTCGTGTTTGCAAGTTGAATAAATATATATATGGCTTGAAGCAAAGCCCTAGAGTTTGATATGCTTACATTGATAGTTACCTGGTGAAGCTTGGGCTCACGAGAAGCATTGTTGCCCTGAACCTCTACTTCAAAGTGGTCCAAGGTATGCCTTTGATTTTGCCTTTATTTGTTGATGATTTATTCTTGACAATTAGTGATCATCGGATGCTGGAGTGCAAGAGAGAGCTAGCCTTTGAGTTTGATATGAAGGATATTTTCTTGATGAATTATTTCCTGGGATTAGAGGCATCGAAAAGACCTGGTGATATTTTCCTTTCCCAAGGAAAATATGTCGTAAATTTGTTGGAAATATTTGGAATGGTAGAATGCAAGTCCCAAACCACACCGATGGAGATGAACTTCAAGAATTTATGCAGGGATGTTGTTGGACCTCACTTGGTGATTCCCTCTGAGTATCGATGGCTGATTAGGGCATTTATGTTCCTCATGAACACACGTCCAGACATATGTTTTGCGGTTAACACTTTGAGTCAATTTATGACTAAACCTCTTCATGCACAATGGGTTGTTGCAAAGCATGTACTGAGGTATTTCCATGGGATGATCAATCTTGGTCTAAGATATACCATCAGATATGTGAGAATTCATGGATACACTGGTCGTGGTTGGGCTAGAAACATTATTGATAGGAAGAGCACATCAAGGTGTTGCTTTAGTATGGGTTCTACCATGATATCTTGGATGAGCAGGAAGCAGGAGTTTTTATCTTTGAGTACGGTAAAGGAAGAGTATATTGTTGCTAGCATGGCTAGCTGCTAGGCATTTTGGTTAATGAATCTCTTTGGATAGTTGTTTGAATAGGTCCTAGATATGACAATAATATATTGAGACAACAAGAGTGGAATCTGATTAGCAGATAATATCGTGTTCCACAACAAGTCTAAGCATATTGAGATCGGGTATCACTCTTTTTGAGATATGATGCAGAGAGGAGTAGTAAGACTTCATCACATTTTGATTGATGAACATATAGCAGATAAATACACTAAAGATTTGTTGAAAGGGAATCTCTTGGTCTTTAGAGAGCAGCTTGGACTAATGGATGTGACCCTCCAAGTTAAGGGTCTCAGTTGATCGAGTACACTAAGCTATACTCTTCCCCCCTATTTGAGCTCACAAGGAGAGGAATTGAGTTAGAGAGTACCTGGGGTTGAGGGAACTCAAGACAATAGGATAGTCTGTGATCCTTACCTTCCATGGTAAGTCGTATCCTACCTGTTATCGAGCGATAGGATAGTATGTGATCCTTACCTTCTATGGTAAGTCATATCTTGCCTATTGTCTCTCTTTGGTATTGATAGAGTATACCCCAATTGGAATCCTACCCATAAGTTGAGCTTGTTGGGATTGTTTCCCCACCCATCTAACCAATGGGTGTTGGCTACTTAAGTTAGGTGTGATCCTTACAATTTATAGTAAGTAGTATCCTTCTCAAGTTATGGGATGTAGATGTTCTACCACTGACTCTTGAGGGTCAAGTTGGGAAGATCAGCAGACAATAGGATAGTATGTGATCCTTACCTCATGGTAAGTAGTATCCTTTCTATTGTCACAAGTCAATAGGATAGAGTGTGATCCTTACCCTTTTGGTAAGTGGTATCCTTCTTATTGTCCTTGGATAGAGGGTGGTATCTTGAGCTACCCTATGATGTCAAATTCTTTTTCTTTTGGATTTGAGAGTGTTCAATAGATGAGAAGAGATGAGCAGAGACAACATTGGACTTGATGATGACGAGACATTTGAGATGGGACATTTGACTTTCTCTCTTGCTGAGAGGGAGTGTTAATTTGGTAGCACAAGGGAAAATTCCCTCCTTTAGACAACCTTCCTCATCCAGAGAATACCCTCTTTTCCCTTGGAATAATTTAATTTGGTCAAGGAAAAATATATTTTTAATGTGAAAACACTTAAAACCCACATGTGCACAAAAGTCCAGGTTGGCCTAAAGGACAAATTAGGTCTCCTAATAAGCATATAAATACAACTCGATGGCACCTCATTTGGCCATCACATCACACACATCTTCTTCTTCTCTTTGGAGGTTCATACAAGTCTAAAATTGTAGGTCTTCATCCATACTTGCGAGTAGGAGAGATAGAGTTTCAAAAGGGCCAAAAATTGCCTTTGACCAACATTGAATTTTTGGTGTTTGGGCATACTTTGACTTGGTTTGACTTTAGTTTTGGATCTTTTCTTGGAGGTCACATTCTTTGGCATAGATCTTGAGGCATTCTGGGTAATTTGACTTTTGTTGATCACAAACTTTGATTGTAGTTTCTCTCTCCTTTAACTGAACAATTTTGGGGTTTCTTTGACTTGACTTTGACCAGCAAAGGAGGCCAAATAATTTGACATTTGACCAGTTAATTTATACTAGTTAGGTCATATTTAACTATTTTTAACTATTGTTGACTTTGACCATTTTTGACAGTTTTACTAGATTTGACTTTTGGGCTCATCTCTTGGATTTCGAATATTGGTTTATTAGAAGTCAAAGTTGTTGACCTTTGACTCTTGGTTGATGAATTGGATCATTGCAATATTCCCGTTGAACATTTTATGAAAATCTAATAATAAGAAGAATTTGAAAGGGTTTCCCCCTTGTGGGGTTTTTCTTTGGTCTTTGACCAAATCTTATGTCTCTTTTTGTCTTCTATTGTTCATTGCATTTATTGTTCTATCTACAATTGTTTTTTATTGGAAGATTGAAATTGATTTTAAACTTTATTGCTAATTGAAGAAAATAATTGGGCTAAAGTTATTGTAACAACATATAACAGTGGAAACTTAACACATTCAATAATTAATCATGAATAAGCAACATATAGGAACACCAGATGTGAGTGGAAACCCATAAAGGGAGAAAACCACAAAAATTGTGTCAGAATATTGTTGTAGGCTCCAACCTATTGTTATATCAACTTTACTAGCACCAATGAGAAGGAGACACCCATCCCCTAATTTTCTAGCACCAAATTGCATGAAGCATGAACCCCCTTTCTTTATAGGCACCAATCTGAAGGAGATGCCTATCCCCTAGTTTGTGGGCACTAACCCCTTGAACTTTAAATGCACCAACTTAAAGGAGACTCTTATCTCATGATTTTCAGGCACCAACATGATTTTCTTAGTAAATCCCTATTTCATTCATTTTCAAACTTAAATCCAAAGGCTTTCCAACTCAAACTTACTCGTGTAAATCAGTCTCTGCTCCAACTTGATCTTGCACTCCTCACACTCTCTTTGACTCTCATCTCGACTATATATTCAACTATAATTCAGATCTACAATCTACCATGTTCTATTCTCCTCTTTACTGACTTTGATCTTTCTCTTCTTATTCTTGTATCATGGTCCCTTCTACTCTCAGGTTAGTTTCAACTCAATTACAACTCAGATCTACACTCATATTTGCTCTAGTCTCTGCCTTTGAATAACATGCTCAATCACCATATTCAAGCTCTTTATCTCTGCTATATGATCATCTTAGGTTTCCTCAACAACAATTTTCTTACTATACTATATGGTTCTACTATTCTCTCTGTATTTTCCTTCTTCAGATATGTATAGGTTCAGCAACTTCATCTTATTACCTTTTCATATATACAAACCCCTCACTGCCTCAATGTTTAAATTTTTATTTATAGTTTACGACCTCATTTACCATGGGTTTTGATCCATAGTATTTACCCATGGTATCATGGATCCTTTGCCCATTTCAGCTAACCATACCCTGTTCACACCATTAGTACTCTCACAGTGCTTTTTATTTTGTCTTTGGTTGGGTCTTAGTAGTTCTCCCATATACCTCATGTTGCACTCCTAACTACACCCTCATCCTCAAATATCATGTATTTTACATATAGAACATTGATAATTACACTCTTTGTTTGATGCATTCTCCACATTTCTTACACCCATTATGAGACATAATTCGTGTTCAACATTATGTCAAGCTCTTTAAATGTGTTTGTTTTCCTTAATGGCATGAGAGCACTCAAGTTTTTTTTCTTTCATACCTTCTGTTAGCCTCCTGCTGCAGTAGGTTACTCATATTTCATGATTGACATTTTTACAGGCCAAATATGTCATACTTTGCATGCTGCAATGCTCCATATTTGCTGACAAACACTAAAGAAGGAGGCCATGAAAGAGTGCTAGTCAAAGTTCATCTGTTGCATTCCAATTTTGAAGAGTTATTCCATCTTTGTAAAATTTTCAGCTAAAGGGAGGTCCAAACAGCTTAATCTTGGTCTCCCTAGGTTTCAATTTCCTATTTTAGAATATAGAGAATGAATAATCTGGCCAAACAGCTTAATCTTGGCAGATTCTTAGATAGGTAGAGAATCAAAGGAGCTCAACAGCTTAATCTGAGCCCCTGGAAGAAATAAGTGTAGATATAGATAGGAGAACAGTCCAAAAGAAAATTTTGAAAAGCTGGGTCTGCAAGTCCAAATGCACCCAAACCAAAAATAAGAAAAAATGTTAGGTAAGTAGGTTGGGTAGGTAATTTTGAGGTTGCAGAATGTTGATTTGTGATCAACTCCACATTTTCAAGTGTTATATTTATCCAGATCACAGTTATCAGGCAGTTCCTACTTGAAGTACTTCAAGCGAGGCATGACTATCTTCCCCTTCTTCCTCTTCCCTAAATCATTTACTAACTTCCCCTAAAGAGGTCAAGATCTACTTGATATCTCTTAGTTTCATCATTTTCCATATCATTTGTCTTGGTAAAGATCTGCTTTACTCAAGGAAGGTCCACATTTATTCTACAAAGTTCTATCTCCCCTTTAAAGCCTAAGATCTCTGAGACTTAGTGCTTTCTTGTCATTTTCATATTAACTCCTGACACTATTATGTAAATCCCTATATATTTCCCTTCCCCCTACTAAAACTATGGTAATAATCCCCCTATGTAAATATCCCATCCCTCTGGTTGAAACATAACCATAAATATCCCCTTGGGAATTACTAAGTTCACCTGGATCTTAGTAAGAACCCTCATCTCTGCATAAAATTCCCCCCGAGGTGTTTGGACTCCTTCCAAAACACAAAAAGCCCTCTCCAAATGCAAAAAACCACCCCCCCCCACTCATTTCTTTGGAATTAACTAATGTTTAATTGATAAAAAGCCAAAGCGTCGAAACACATTAACCCGAAACTAAAGTTCGAACCCACCCGCGCCGTGAAAAATTAAACATTTAACGCGCGTATTGTTCTACTAAAACCCGTGTTGTTCCTCCCCCCGTCCACTGTCGGATCACCTCCCCCAGATCCGACGGCCCCTATGCATATCGGGCGCACTTTTGTGATGGGTAGTTAGCAACCGATGTCCGACGGTTTTACCGTCGTACACCGAGACAGCTGGCGGCATCCCATTGCATCAGGCTACCCCTAACAAATACCACCTCCGTACCAAAGGTGCTCCGATGCACTCCAAAAATCGCCCTCCCCTCACGTGACATGAGCGCCACGTCGTCTGCCAAGTTGCCGCCAACGCACCCCTCCCTGCCTGCACCTTGCTGACGTCACCCTGCCACTGTGTCCCTGCCACATCATCACCCCACCGTACTGCCACGTCACCCTGCTGACGTCATCACGCTGACGTCATCACCGTACAAGAGGGTCCCACTGCTGACGTCATGTTGCCGTCAGCAACTCAAAAAACGCGCAAGTGCAAAAATCAAGCTTCGGAGCCCCGGATTGAATTTCTGAGGCAATTTTCGATGCGCTTAGCGCTAATCGCGCATCGCTACGGGAAATGGGCCATATTGGGGAATCTTTAGGGAATCTTTTGATTCCTCAGCCATTTTTGCACCGAAAAAGGCAGAAAAGGCCCGATTTTGCAAATTTGAACGTATCAAAGGACAGAGAGAGACCCGGTTCAGAGATTAAAGAATATCAGAGCAAATGTAAAGCCAAAAACCATGTCAAAGAGTATCAGTGTAGCGGAAAAGTGTATCAGCAGAAATCTTCTCAGGGCTCGAGGCAAATGAAGCATTAAAAGAAAAACCTTGAAAGTCAGGAAGCAGTTAAGGAACCATTCAAAGCTCATCAGCACAATTGACTGCACATTAAAACTCACATCAGATCAGTGGACCAGAACTCAATGTACAGTTATTACAGAACCACTGCACCAAGTCACAGAGGACACCCCATCAACTCACTTTTGATCCAGCTGCCTCTAGCGCAGCCCAAAGAAGACTTACTTGCATTTAATTTCAGCATAAGTTAGGTTTGAGAAAGCTTTCCTACAAACCTGTTTAGGTCAGCTGTAATAAATACTTTTAGATATTTTACCTATATATACCACCCTGAAAAATGTAATAAGGGTTGGTTGGTTGATCCTGGTTGGTTTTGATGTTTTGCTTGAGCTGAGACTCGCACTGTATATGTGATAATTTCTATAATCAAAGACTACTGAAATGCATGAATTCTGAAACTTTCTGTTGAGTTTAATTGGATGAAGAGTGACTGTGGAATTCCTGTGCTTCTACATGGCTCAATAAGTGTTCCTTAACTCTGTTAGTTTTTTTTATGTTTGTTTTACCATCTATGTTCCACCATCTGAATTTACAGAAAAGAAGTATAGTTTAGGATTTGCTTGGCAGCACCCTATGCTCAATTTCTGTGATTTCTACATGTTTTTCATCAGGAATAGTTATGAATATGCATACTTAAATGATCATGTTTACACTATTTCTTTCACATATGAATGTTAGTTTAGGAATTCTTAACTGCTCTTAGATAACCATTCATTCACCTCCCTTCTCTGTTAGCTGATGAAAGATTCTTAATTTCCTTTCATCTCTGACTTTCATTCCATATTTTCAGCAATTGGTATTGTTTCATGAGTAGCTATCCCGCTCTATAATCCTCTTTTGCCCAAGAAACCGTAACAGCAAGCCTTAATCCGTGACTCCATGCCCAATGGTTTGAAACCTATCACACTATCCTTTGCCTCTCTGCTTGAATTCAACTTCCTTCCATTCAAACTCCATCCAAACCTAAACAAAACCCACTGAACCCAATAGCTAGCCTAAAATCATCATCAACAAAGCTAAATCATTAAGAGAGAGCCCTCTCTGATTGCAGCTGGGCTAGAACCTGCAATCCAAAGATTGGTTTGTGGTTACCTCGGCCGTATCCCTTCAGGAGCTTAGGGACAACCTGAGTGATAACATAATGGTGACTCCACTAGGGAACTCCTCAGATAATATCACAAGACCAGTCGGAAGCTCCGTAGAGGACGAAACCGACCTTTAAAAGTCTTGGTGGACCTGTGTTCTTAGAAAAATTCCCAACAAGCTAGAAGCTGGCTCCCAAGAGAAATCCACGCTATACAAGGTCAAATCCAGACCCAAATTGCCTAGCTGCTTTTGAAAATCCGAATTTAATCCCTAAGATCATTAGAAAACAAGAGCAACAAGAAGGCCCTATTGCTTCTAGTCCTGAAATAGTCGAGCCAACCTGTGTTCCAACCCCTGTCAAAGTTCTATTTCGTTCCACCCCAAGTTCCCCTTGTTCCTCATCCACTTCTCCAGGCACTTCTTCCACACCTCCATTCACTACAAATACTACCACTACTACTCCCATTTTCCCAGCTGTTCCAGTCGTTTCTCTCATCCCAGTTGTTCCACTTATCCCCGTCAACATGGCTAACAGATATGCACCTTTGCATCTACCTGCAAATCCCGGGGACATGCCCCAGGATTATCAGACCAAAATAACTTATTTTGATGGCACAAGTGCCTGCACAGCTCTCCAGCATACAAAGAAAATGCAGGACTACTTTGAGAGCTATGAGATTGACGATGATAGCGTGAGAATGAAAATTTTTGTTCAAAGTCTTACAGGCGACGTTAGAACTTGGTTTAGAGCACTCCCAGCCAATTCAATAGCAGACCCAAAAGCCTTATACCAATCGCTTAGCAATAGATGGGAGAAAAAGAAAGACCCCCTCCATATACTATCTGAATATGACAACATCAAAAGAGGCCCCCAGGAGACTGTCTTGGACTATTGTGCAAGATTCAATAATGTATATAATGTAATACCACAGAACTTGAGACCCCCACCTGATCTTGCTTTGTACAAATTCCCTGATGGTTTTGATGCTGAAATGTCCTATCAGTTAAGGGAAAGAGCCCCTCAAAGCCTTGCAGAAATGCAAAACGTTGCCGTTAGTGTGGAGGCAAATCTAATTGCCAAAAGAAACAGAGCCAGAACTGAGAGAAGAACCACCTTCAAGGAAGAGCCCTCAGCCTTCGACCAGAAGCTAGATGCTATTATCACTGGCATCCATAGGCTGGGAGACAAAGTAGAGAATTTTGAGAGGAAAACATCATGGGAAGGACAACAGCCACATGCCATAAGGAACCCAAATTTCAGAAAAGCTCAAAACCCAAACGCTGGAAGGGCTAGTCCTGACCATGATGTTAGGCCTCCTTTCCAAGAAAACTATGCGGAAGCATACACATCCAGTGGGCCAACGGATGAGACTCACATGAACTTGATAGATTCAAAAAATGAGCAACAAATTTTTCTGACTCGAGAAGACCAGGACTACCAAGATGTAAATCAATTTCAGACTAAGTCTGGTGAGTCTTTTGATTTTAAACAAGGTTATGATATTGTTGTGTATGAGGTCCAAAAACAATACAAGTTGAGAACAAGGACCATTGATGTCCCCGCACCTAGCAGAACAAAAGAGAGCAAACAGCCCGACAAAATTAAAGGCAAGGTGATCATAACAGAACCAGCTGATACGACTATCTCGAAACCACATCAAGTGACCGTAGAGGACATGACAGACGTGCAGTCTTCTATTGAACAGTCGCTGCCTCCCTCTTCCTCAAAAGAAGAGGGAAGCAGTATTCCTAAAAATCTTCCCAAAGCAGACATATCACAAGCTGCCATTCATCATGATGCTGACATTCAAAAGGAAAACATTGAAAACACTCTTGACAAGGAAAGATTTGCTACTGCTAACGCAAGGATTCCATTGGAGAAACCATTTAACTTAGAAACAGAGATTGGCAAATTTAAAATATCCATCCCCCTCTCTGAACTTGCCAAGCATGATGTCTATAGGCAACAAATTCAAAGGTCACTTCAACTGCCAAAGGTCAGGGATGATGTAAATGTTCTAGATGATGCCCTCGAGCTGTTGTTTGGTCCAGAAGTTAATGGGAAATCAAAATATGGATCTGTTCCACCCTTTTATGTCAGTCTGCAAATACATGACAAAATCTTGCATAATGCTATGTTTGACTCAGGTGCCTCACATAACCTTATGCCCAAAGCTGTAATGGAAAAGTTAAACCTTGATGTCACAAGACCCTACAAAGATCTATATTCCTTTGACTCAATTCAAGTCAAGTGTTTAGGCTTAATCAAAGACCTTTGTGTGTCTCTAGTCCAATTTCCTAACAAAACAATCCTAATGGACGTACTAGTTGCCGACATCCCAACAAAATATGGTATGCTCTTATCGAGATCATGGGGAGCAAAACTGCAAGGATCCCTTCAACTTGACCTCTCTTATGCCAATATATCTGTCTTTGGGCAACCAAAAATACTGTACAGGGAAACACTGATGAAGTATGTGGTAAGTAGTGAGGAAAAGCCCCAAAATTTTCCAATTTACTCAATCCATTCTGATATGGATTCTTTTATTTTATTTAATGATGACACAAATCCTCCAACTGATGAGAAGCCTTCAGCCTTAAATCAAGAAACATGCATCAATGAGGAATCAATTAACAATACCCATGAAACTGTCACAACAGTCAAGGCAACCAAAAAACAAGAAGAACCTCCCGAAACAGAAAATGTAAGTCTGCCCAATCCTCAAAAAACTGAAACTCTTAATACAAGCCAAAGACAAGAAATTACATGGTATCTAGAGTTTGATGGTTCTGTCAATAAGTTAGGAGCAGGGGCAGGAGTATGGATTCATAATACACATAATAATCATGCACAAGGCCATGCCTATAGATTAAAATTTAGATGTACTAATAACATGGCAGAGTATGAGGCTCTCCTCTTAGGCCTTAAATTGCTCAAAGCCCTAGGAGCTGCAAAAGTGTCCATTCTAGGTGACTCTGATTTAATTATACAACAAATGAAGGTAACTTTGTTACCAATGATAATAGAAATGAGAGCTTATAGGACTGCTGCCACAAAATATCAGTCTTCAATGAATCCAAGCTTGCCAAAATTTCAAGAGACCATAATATTTCATGCTCACAGCCTAGCAACTTTTGCTAGTACATGCAAGCTTCCCTTTGAGCCAAATCACCATTTCACTGCTGAGATAAAACATAGACTCTCGGTCCCTAACAATTTTAAATATTGGCAAGTGTTTCAAAATGATGCCCAGATTAACAATTTCCTCACTCTTGAGGGCGAATTTTCGAATACAAACGTTGACATGGATGCCATAAACGATTCCCAACAGCTAACAGAAGAAAATCAGCAGGTTGTAACAACCGCAACAGCTAAACAGATCCTTAACCCAACTTTTTTTTACAGTGCAAACATACAAGAGCTTAAACATATGCATTTAGAAGAAACAACCAAAGCTGAGGCTGAGTTCATTGACCTAAAGGATAACTTTTTGCCTGCTGGACTGACTCCATTAGAAGACATGTTTGATGGTAATGATGTTCCCAAGAAACCAAAAATGGAGCCTATAAATGCTGCTATTGAAGAACATAACATAGGAACAGCAGACAAGCCCAAAGTGATTAAATTATCCAAAAATCTGCCTCTTGATCAAAAACCAAAATATGTCGATCTGTTCAAAGAATTCCACGATGTATTTGCTTGGAGTTATGAGGACTTGAAGTCCTATGACACCTCAGTAATTCAACACACCATTCCCTTAAAACCAAATCAAAAACCGTTCAAATAGAAACTTAGAAGAATCAACCCCATCCTTCTTCCTCTCATTGAAAAAGAAATGAAGAAAATGTTTGAAGCAGGTATCATTGCACCCATCAGATTTTCTGAATGGGTATCTAATTTAGTTCCCACAAGGAAAAAATCAGGAGAGACCAGACTGTGTGTAGACTTGAGAAACTTAAACCAGGTCTCTCTAAAAGACCCCTACCCTTTGCCCAAAATGGACCATATCCTACAAAGAGTAGTGGGTTCCTCTAGAATTTCTTTACTAGATGGATTTTCAGGATTTAATCAGATACTTGTTCACCCGGATGACCAAGATAAGACAGCATTTACCACGCCGTGGGGAACATTTAAGTATGTTAAAATGCCTTTGGGGCTAAAGAACGCTGGTGCTACTTTTCAAAGAGCAATGGATATTGCATTTGCCAAAGAGATACATGATTTCCTTGTTGTTTATCTTGATGACCTAACCCCTTTCTCCAAATCTGACCAAGAGCACCTTAAACATCTAAGGCAAATTTTCATGACATGCAGGAAATATGGCATTTCCTTGAATACTAAAAAGTCCCTGTTTGCCCTTGAGGAAGGCAAGTTGCTAGGCCATATCATAGCAAAAGATGGGATTAGAATTGATCCTGAAATAATGCAAGCTATCCTCCAAATCCCATATCCAAGAAACATTAAAGAGCTGCAAGCATTCCTTGGAAAGATCAATTTCCTAAGAAGATTTATCCCAAACCTAGCCGAGCTAATAAGGCTATTGAGCAATATGTTAAAAAAGGATGCCAAGGTAAAATGGTCGCTGGAGACCAAGCAAGCTTTTGAAAGTATCAAAACTGCCTTGACTCAAACGCCTGCCCTCACCAGTCCGCAATTCGACAAAGATTTTATCATATTTTCTTTTGCATCTGAGCACACCATAGCCGCTTTCCTTTTGCAAAAAGATGATCAAGGTAATGAAAAGCCAATTGCTTTCTTCAACCGAGCTTTAAGAGATGCACCCTTGAAATATTAGATCATGGAAAAGCAAGCTTATGCCCTGGTTAAGGCCATCAAAGACTTCAGAATTTACATCTTATACTCCCATGTGATTGCCTATGTCCCAAACTCTGTGGTAAAAGGCATATTAACTCAAGAGGGACTAGAAGGCAAAAGAGGCAAGTGGATTGCCAGCATTCCTGAATATGACATTGAGATAAAACCCACCAAGCTGATAAAAGGGCAAGGTTTAGCCAAACTAATGTCCGAAACAAATTTCCAAGCCTTAGACATTAATCAACTGGACAATAAATTGGAGCTGGCGACTCCACAAATCAGTGAAACCTTTTTGCAATCCCCATGGTATGCTGATATTTGCTTTGTATTGTTAAACCTGTGTGCTCCCCCAGGATTGTCCAGGACTAAGAAAAGATTTTTATGGATGAAGTCATCAAAGTTTTGTGTCATAGATGGTGCCTTGTTTTGGAAAAATCATGAAGTTATCCTGCTTAATTGTTTGACTGTGAATGAAACTAACAGCATCATGAAAAATTCCATGCGGGGGACTGTGGAGGACACTTATATCGGAAGTCCACTACTGACAAGATTTTAAGGGTTGGTTATTATTGGCCCTCTCTATTTGCAGATGTCAAGAAATTTGTTGTTTCATGTCACAAATGCCAAATCTTTGAAGGGAAAAGAAATTTACTGCCTTTGCCCCTTAAGCCCATTTCAACGAAAAACCTTTTCAACAATGGGGTCTTGACTTCATTGGAGAAATTCATCCCTCTCCTCAGGCTAGCACAAATGGATTTTAACAGCCACTGATTATTTCACTAAGTGGATTGAAGCCATCCCATTTAGACAAGCCAATGACTCCACCATTATCCAATTCCTTGAAGGCAATATCCTTTCCAGATTTGGCCTGCCCCTGAGATAATCATCACTGACAATGCTGTTGCCTTCAAATCCAAAAAGATGATCAACTTCTGCCATAAATTCCACATTACCCTGGGCCACTCTACAACTTACTACCCTCAAGGTAATGGCTTGGCCGAATCATCCAACAAAAGCCTCATCAACATCATAAAGAATCTGCTAGAGGAAAACAAGAAGAACTGGCATAGGAAACTCACAAATGCTCCATGGGCAGACAGACTTTTAACCAAGAAATCCATTGGGATGAGCCCTTATGAGCTAGTATATGGTATGGAAGCCAGATTTCCTTCATCTTTGGGCATTCCTACTATCAAGCTGTTACAGGAGATTCAGGCTGAACCAAATGACATACAGAGAAGAGTTAATCAAACCATTCATCTTCAGCAAACCAGAGAGCAAGTATATGACAGAGCTCAAATGTTGCAAGAGAAGCTCAAATAAATGTTTGATAAGAAAGCTAAAGCAGAGGATTTCTGGGTTGGCAGCAAAGTTCTAAGCTAAGACTCACGAAGAGAGGACAAGGGCAAACATGCAACATTTGATTTTCTTTGGAAAGGTCCATATATTATCAGCGTTGTGCAAGGCAATAACACATATTTCCTCAAATCTTTAGATGGCAGCACAGCTGAAGAAGGCCCTGTTAATGGCCGAATGTTAAAACATTACCATGATCCCTTTTGATTGAGAAAAACAGGCGGTGTTATTTTCTGTACATAAATGTTTGTATCTATCGGCACTTTATTTTTTTTTTGTAACAGTCCGGATGCTAAAGCACGCAGAAGAAAGCAGGCGGTGCTTCACAGTTTACCAGCAAATCAGTTGAAAGAAAGTGTTGTTTTCAATCCAAAATTTTAAATCAATCTAACAGTCACCACTGAGAAGTTTCAATACATAGCAACAACAGAAGATCAAGGTAGTCTGACCTGCAGTTCTTAGCTTTTCACAAGGAGAAGCCATCCCCAAGTGGAGCCACTGTTAGCCTCCTGCTGCAGCAGGTTACTCATATTTCATGATTGACATTTTTACAGGCCAAATATGTCATACTTTGCATGCTGCAATGCTCCATATTTGCTGAAAAACAGTAAAGAAGGAGGCCATGAAAGAGTGCTAGTCAAAGTTCATCTGTTGCATTCCAATTTTGAAGAGTTATTCTATTTTTGTAAAATTTTCAGCTAAAGGGAGGTCCAAACAGCTTAATCTTGGTCTCCCTAGGTTTCAATTTCCTGTTTTAGAATATAGAGAATGAATAATCTAGCCAAACATTTTAATCTTGGCAGATTCTTAGATAGGTAGAGAATCAAAGGAGCTCAACAGCTTAATCTGAGCCCCTGGAAGAAATAAGTGTAGATATAGATAGGAGAACAGTCCAAAAGAAAAAGTTGAAATGCTGGGTCTGCAAGTCCAAATGCACCCAAACCAAAAAGAAGAAAAAATGTTAGGTAAGTAGGCTTGGTAGGTAATTTTGACGTTGCAAAATGTCTATTTGTGATCAACTCCACATTTTCAAGTGTTATATTTATCCAGATCACAGTTATCAGGCAGTTCCTATTTGAAGTACTTCAAGCGAGGCATGACTAACTTCCCCTTCTTCCTCTTCCCTAAATCATTTACTAACTTACCCTAAAGAGGTCAATATCTGCTTGATATCTCTTAGTTTCATCATTTTCCATATCATTTGCCTTGGTAAAGATCTGCTTTAATCAAGGAAGGTCCACATTTATTCTACAAAGTTCTATCTCCCCTTTAAAGCCTAAGATCTCTGAGACTTAGCGCTTTCTTGTCATTTTCATATTAACTCCTGACATTATTATGTAAATCCCTATATATTTCCCTTCCCCCTACTAAAACTATGGTAATAATCCCTCTATGTAAATATCCCATCCCTCTGGTTGAAACATAACCATAAATATCCCCTTGGGAATTACTAAGTTCACCTGGATCTTAGTAAGAACCCTCATCTCTGCATAAAATTCCCCCCGAGGTGTTTGGACTCCTTCCAAAACACAAAAAGCCCTCTCCAAATGCAAAAAACCACCCCCCTCGCGCATGTCTTTGGAATTAACTAATGTTTAATTAATAAAAAGCCAAAGCGCCGAAACACATTAACCCAAAACTAAAGTTCGAACCCACCCGTGCCGTGAAAAATTAAACATTTAACGCGCGCGCTATTCTGCTAAAATCCGTGTTGTTCCACCCCCCGTCCACCGTCGGATCGCCTCCCCCAGATCCGATGGCCCCTATGCATATCGGGCGCCCTTCTGTGATGGGTAGTTAGCACCCGATGTCCGACAGTTTTACCGTCGTACACCGGGACAGCTGACGGCATCCCATTGCATCGGGCCGCCCCTGACAAATACCACCTCCGTACCAAAGGCGGTCCGGTGCACTCCAAAAACCGCCCTCCCCTCGCGTGACATGAGCGCCACGTTGTCTGCCAAGTTTCCGCCAACGCACCTCTCCCTGCCTGCGCCTTGCTGACGTCACCCTTCACCCCGCCGTACTGCCACGTCACCCTGCTAACGTCATCATGCTGATGTCATCACCGTACAAGAGGGTCCCACCACTGACGTCATGCTAACGTCAGCAGCTCAAAAAAAGCGCAAGTGCAAAAATCAAGCTTCAGAGCCCCGGATTGAATTTCTTAGGCAGTTTTCGATGCGCGATTAGCGGAAATGAGCCATATTGGGGAATCTTTAGGGAATCTTTCGATTCCTCAGCCATTTTTGCACCGAAAAAGGCAGAAAATGCCCGATTTTGCAAATTTGAAAGTATCAAAGGACAGAGAGAGAACCAGTTTGGAGATTAAAGAATATCAGAGCAAATGTAAATCCAAAAACCAAGTCAAAGAGTATCAGTGCAGCGGCAAAGTGTATCAGCGGAAATCTTCTCAAGGCTCGAGGCAAATGAAGCATTAAAAGAAAAACCTTGAAAGTCAGGAAGTAGTTAAGGAACCATTCAAAGCTCACCAGCACAATTGATTACACATTAAAACTCACATCAGATCAGTGGACCAGAACTCAATGTACAGTTATTACAGAACCACTGCACCAAGTCACAGAGGACACGCCATCAACTCACTTTTGATCCAGTTGCCTCTGGCGCAGCCCAAAGAAGACTTACTTGCATTTAATTTTAGCATAAGTTAGGTTTGAGAAAGCTTTCCTACAGACATGTTTAGGTCAGTTGTAATAAATACTTTTAGATATTTTACCTATATATACCACCCTGAAAAATGTAATAAGGGTTGGTTGGTTGATCCTGGTTGGTTTTGATGTTTTGTTTGAGCTGAGACTCGCATTGTATATGTGATAATTTCTATAATCAAAGACTGTTGAAATGCATGAATTCTGAAACTTTCTGTTGAGTTTAATTGGCCGAAGAGTGACTGTGGAATTCCTGTGCTTCTACATGGCTCAATAAGTGTTCCTTAACTCTGTTACTTTTTTTTTTATGTTTGTTTTACCATCTATGTTCAACCATCTGAATTTACAGAAAAGAAGAATAGTTTAGGATTTGCTTGGCAGCACCCTATGCTCAATTTCTGTGATTTCTACATGTTTTTCATAAGGAATAGTTATGAATATGCATACTTAAATGATCATGTTTACACTATTTCTTTCACATATGAATGTTAGTTTTGGAATTCTTAACTGCTCCTAGATAACCATTGATTCACCTCCCTTCTCTGTTAGCTGATGAAAGATTCTTAATTGCCTTTCATCTCTGACTTTCATTCCATCTTTTCAGCAATTGGTATTGTTTCATGAGTAGCTATCCCGCTCTATAATAATCTTCTTCCCAAGAAACCGTAACAGCAAGCCTTAATCCGTGACTCCATGCCCAATGGTTTGAAACCTATCACACTATCCTTTGCCTCTCTGTTTGAATTCAACTTCCTTCCATTCAAACTCCATCCAAACCTAAACAAAACCCATTGAACCCAATAGCTAGCCTAAAATCATCATCAACAAAGCTAAATCATTAAGAGAGAGCCCTATCTGATTGCAGCTGGGCTAGAACCTGCAATCCAAAGATTGGTTTGTGGTTACCTTGGTCGTATCCCTTCAGGAGCTTAGGGACAACCTGAGTGATAACATAATGGCGACTCCACTAGGGAACTCCTCAGATAATCTCACAAGACCAGTCGGAAGCTCTGCAGAGGAAGAAACCGACCTTTAAAAGTCTCGATGGACCTATGTTCTTAGAAAAATTCCCAACAAGCTAAAAGCTGGCTCCCTAGAGAAATCCACGCTATACAAGGTCAAATCAAGACCCAAATCGCCTAGCTGCTTTTGATAATCCGAATTTAATCCCTAAGATCATTAGAAAACAAGAGCAACAAGAAGGCCCTACTGCTTCTAGTCCTGAAACAGTCCAGCCAACCTGTGTTCCAACCCCTATCAAAGTTCCATTTCGTTCAACCCCAAGTTCCCCTTGTTCCTCATCCACTTCTCCAAGCACTTCTTCCACACCTCCATTCACTGCAAATACTATCACTACTACTCCCATTTTCCCAGCTGTTCCAGTCATTCCTCTCATCCCGGTTGTTCCACTTATCCCCGTCAACATGGCTAACAGATATGCACCTTTGCACCTACCTGCAAATCTCGGGGCCATGCCCCAGGATTATCAGACCAAAATAACTTATTTTGATGGCACAAGTGCCTGCACAGCTCTCCAGCATACAAAGAAAATGCAAGACTACTTTGAGAGCTATGAGATTGACGATGATAGCGTGAGAATGAAACTTTTTGTTCAAAGTCTTACAGGCGACCTTAGAACTTGGTTTAGAGCACTCCCAGCTAATTCCATAGCAGACCCAGAAGCCTTATACCAATCATTTAGCAAAAGATGGGAGAAAAAGAAAGACCCCCTCCATATACTATCTGAATATGACAACATCAAAAGAGGCCCCCACGAGACTGTCTTGGACTATTGTGCAAGATTCAATAATGTATATAATGTAATACCACAGAATTTGAGACCCCCACCTGATCTTGATTTTTACAAATTCCCTTATGGTTTTGATGCTAAAATGGCCTATCAGTTAAGGGAAAGAGCCCCTCAAAGCCTTGCAGAAATGCAAAACGTTGCCGTTAGTGTGGAGGAAAATCTAATTGCCAAAAGAAACAGAGCCAGAACTGAGAGAAGAACCACCTTCAAGGAAGAGCCCTCAGCCTTTGACCAGAAGCTAGATGCTATTATCACTGGCATCCATAGGCTGGGAGACATAATAGAGAATGTTGAGAGGAAAACATCATGGGAAGGACAACACCCCAATGCCATAAGGAACCCAAATTTCAGAAAAGCTCAAAACCCAAACGCTGGAAGGGCTAGTCCCGACCATGATGTTAGGCCTCCTTTCCAAGAAAACTATGCGGAAGCATCCACATCCAGTGGGCCAATGGATGAGACTCACATGAACTTGATAGATTCAAAAAATGAGAAACAAATTTTTCTGACTCGAGAAGACCAGGACTACCAAGATGTAAATCAATTTCAGACTAAGTCTGGTGAGTCTTTTGATTTTAAACAAGGTTATGATACTGCTGTGTATGAGGTCCACAAACAATACAAGTTGAGAACAAGGACCATTGATGTCCCCACACCTAGCAGAACAAAAGAGAGCAAATAGCCCGACAAAATTAAAGGCAAGGTTATCATAACAGAACCAGCTGATACGACTATCCCGAAACCACATCAAGTGACCGTAGAGGACATGACAGACGAGCAGACTTCTATTGAACAACCTCTGCCTCCCTCTTCCTCAAAAGAAGAGGGAAGCAGCATTCCTAAAAATCTGCCCAAAGCAGACATATCACAAGCTGTCATTCATCATGATGCTGACATTCAAAAGGAAAACATTGAAAACACTCTTGACAAGGAAAGATCTGCTACTGCTAACGCAAGGATTCCATTAGAGAAACCATTTAACTTAGAAACAGAGATTGGCAAACTTAAAATATCCATCCCCCTCTCTGAACTTGCCAAGCATGATGTCTATAGGCAACAAATTCAAAGGTCACTTCAACTGCCAGAGGTCAAGGATGATGTAAATATTCTAGATGATGCCCCCGAGCTGTTGTTTGGTCCAGAAGTTAATGGGAAATCAACATATGGATCTGTTCCACCCTTTTATGTCAGTCTGCACATACATGACAAAATCTTGCATAATGCTATGTTTGACTCAGGTGCCTCACATAACCTTATGCCCAAAGCTGTAATGGAAAAGTTAAACCTTGATGTCACAATACCCTACAAAGATCTATATTCCTTTGACTCAAGTCAAGTCAAGTGTTTAGGCTTAATCAAAGACCTTTGTGTGTCTCTAGTCCAATTTCCTAACAAAACAATCCTAATGGACGTAGTAGTTGCCGACATCCCAACAAAATATGGTATGCTCTTATCAAGATCATGGGGAGCAAAACTGCAAGGATCCCTTCAACTTGACCTCTCTTATGCCACTATATCTGTTAATAAGGCTATTGAGCAATATGTTAAAAAATGATGCCAAGGTAAAATGGTCTCCGGAGACCAAGCAAGCTTTTGAAAGTATCAAAACTGCCTTGACTCAAACACCTGTCCTCACCAATCCGCAATTCGACAAAGATTTTATCATATTTTCTTTTGCATCTGAGCACACCATAGCCGCTGTCCTTTTGCAAAAATATGATCAAGGTAATGAAAAGCCAATTGCTTTCTTCAGCAAAGCTTTAAGAGATGCACCCTTGAAATATCAGATCATGGAAAAGCAAGCTTATGCCCTGGTTAAGGCCATCAAAGACTTCAGAATTTACATCCTATACTCCCATGTGATTGCCTATCCCCCAAACTCCGTGGTAAAAGACAAATTAACTCAAGAGGGACTAGAAGGCAAAAGAGGCAAGTGGATTGCTAGCATTCCTGAATATGACATTGAGATAAAACCCACCAAGCTGATAAAAGGGAAAGGTTTAGCCAAACTAACGTCCGAAACAAATTTCCAAGCCTTAGACATTAATCAACTGGACAATGAACCGGAGCTAGCGACTCCACAGATCAGTGAAACCTTTTTGCAATCCCCATGGTATGTTGATATTTGCTTTGTATTGTTAAACCTGTGCGCTCCCCAGGATTGTCGAGGACTAAGAAAATATTTTTAAGGATGAAGTCATCAAAGTTTTGTGTCATAGATAGTGCCTTGTTTTGGAAAAATCATGAAGGTATCCTGCTTAATTGTTTGACTATGAATGAAACTAACAGCATCATGAAAGAATTCCATGCAGGGGATTGTGGAGGACACTTATATTGGAAGTCCACTGCTGACAAGATTTTAAGGGCTGGTTATTATTGGCACTCTCTATTTGCAGATGTCAAGAAATTTGCTGTTTCATGTCACAAATGCCAAATCTTTCAAGGGAAAAGAAAATTACTGCCTTTTCCCCTTAAGCCCATTTCAACCGAAAAACCTTTTCAACAATGGGGTCTTGACTTCATTGGAGAAATTCATCCCACTTCCTTAGGCCAGCACAAATGGATTTTAACTGTCACTAACTATTTCACTAAGTGGATTGAAGCCATCCCATGTAGACAAGCCAATGACTCCACCATTATCCAATTCCTTGAAGGTAATATCCTTTCCAGACTTGGCTACCCTGAGAAAATCATCACTGACAATGTTGCTGCCTTCAAATCCAAAAAGATGATCAACTTCTGCCATAAATTCCACATTACCCTGGGCCACTCTACAACTTACTACCCTCAAGGTAATGGCTTGGCTGAATCATCCAACAAAAGCCTCATCAACATCATAAAGAAACTGCTAAAGGAAAACAAGAAAAACTGGCATAGGAAACTCACAAATGCTCTATGGGCAGACAGGCTTTCAACCAAGAAATCCATTGGGATGAGACCTTATGAGCTAGTATATGGTATGGAAGCCAGATTTCCTTCATCTTTGGGCATTCCTACTATCAAGTTGTTACAGGAAATTCAGGCTGAACCAAATGACATACAGAGAAGAGTTAATCAAACCATGCATCTTCAGCAAACCAGAGAGCCAGTGTATGACAGAGCTCAAATGCTGCAAGAGAAGCTCAAAAAAATGTTTGATAAGAAAGCTAAAGCAGAGGATTTCTGGGTTGGCAGCAAAGTTCTAAGGTGGGACTCACGAAGAGAGGACAAGGGCAAACATGCAAAATTTGATTTTCTTTGGAAAGGTCCATATATTATCAGCGTTGTGCAAGGCAATAACACATATTTCCTCAAATCTTTAGATGGCAGTACAACTGAAGAAGGCCCTGTTAATGGCCAAATGTTAAAACATTACCATGATCCCTTTTGATTGAGAAAAACAGGCGGTGTTATTTTCTGTACATAAATGTTTGTATATATTGGCACTTTATTTTGTTTTTGTAATAGTCTGAATGCTAAAGCGCGTAGAAGAAAGCAGGCGGTGCTTCACAGTTTACCAGCAACTCAGTTGAAAGAAAGTGTTGTTTTCAATCCAAAATTTTAAATCAATCTAACAGTCAGCGCTGAGAAGTTTCAATACACAGCAACAACAGAAGATCAAGGCAGTATGACCTGCTGTTCTTGGCTTTTCACAAGGAGAAGCCATCCCCAAGTGGAGCCACTGTTAGCCTCCTGCTGCAACAAGTTACTCATATTTCATGATTGACATTTTTACAGGACAAATATGTCATACTTTGCATGCTGCAATGCTCCATATTTGCTGACAAAAACTAAAGAAGGAGGCCATGAAAGAGTGTTAGTCAAAGTTCATCTGCTGCATTCCAATTTTGAAGAGTTATTCCATTTTGTAAAATTTTCAGATAAAGGGAGGTCCAAACAGCTTAGTCTTGGTCTCCCTAGGTTCCAATTTCCTGTTTTAGAATACAGAGAATGAATAATCTGGCCAAACAGTTTAATCTTGGCAGATTCTTAGGTAGGTAGAGAATCAAAGGAGCTCAACAGCTTAATCTGAGCCCCTGGAAGAAATAAGTGTAGATATAGATAGGAGAATAGTCCAAAAGAAAAAGTTGAGAAGCTGGGTCTGCAAGTCCAAATGCACCCAAACCAAAAAGAAGAAAAAATGTTAGGTAAGTAGGCTGGGTAGGTAATTTTGAGGTTGCAGAATGTTGATTTGTGATCAACTCCACATTTTCAAGTGTTATATTTATCCAGATCACAGTTATCAGGCAGTTCCTATTTGAAGTACTTCAAGCGAGGCATGACTAACTTCCCCTTCTTCCTCTTCCCTAAATCATTTACTAACTTCCCCTAAAGAGGTAAAGATCTGCTTGATATCTCTTAGTTTCATCATTTTCCATATCATTTGCCTTGGTAAAGATCTGCTTTACTCAAGGAGGGTCCATATTTTCTCTACAAAGTTCTATCTCCCCTTTAAAGCGTAAGATCTATGAAACTTAGTGCTTTCTTGTCATTTTCATATTAACTCCTGACATTATTATGTAAATCCCTATTTATTTCTCTTCCCCCTACTAAAACTATGGTAATACTTCCCCTATGTAAATATCCCCTCCCTCTGGTTGAAACATAACCATAAATATCCCCTTGGGAATTACTAAGTTCACTTGGATCTTAGTAAGAACCCTCATCTCTGCATAATTTTCCCCTCCGAGGTGTTTGGACTCCTTCCAAAACACAAAAAACCCCCTCCAAATGCATTAACCAACCCCCGCGCATTGCATTTTTGGGATTTATTAATGTTTGATTAATAAATAACCAAAGCTCCGAAACATATTAATCGTTAACCTAAAGTCCAAACCCACCCGCGGCCGCAAATATTAAAGTTTATCGCGCGCGCACTTTTATTAAAACCCAGGCATCTTCCCCTCCCGTCCACCATCGGATCAGCCCTCCTAGATCCGACGGCCCTCATGCATATCGGGCGCCCTTTTGTGATGGTTAGTTAGCACCCGATGGCCGACGGTTTCACCGTCGTACATCGGGACAGCTGGCGGCATCCCATTGCATCGGGCCGCCCCTGACAAATACCACCTTCGTACCAAAAGCGGTCTGACGCCAACCGCTTACCGCTCTCCCCTTGCGTGACGTGGGCACCGCGTCATACTGCCGCGTCACCCTGCCACATCGCCTCCACCTCACCCCTTCCTGCCTGCGTCGGCCTCCTGCCACCGTACTCCCACGTCATCAACTTGCCGTGCTGCCACGTCACCCTGCTGACGTCATCACCGTACAAGAGGGTCCCACTGCTGATGTCATCACCGTACAAGAGGGTCCCACTGCTGACGTCATCATGCTGACATCATCCGCCGTACTGTTGACGTCAGCAGCTAAAAAAGGAGAAACGCGCAAGTGCAAAATCTAAGCTTCGGAGCCCCGAATCGAAATTCTGAGGCAGTTTTCGATGCGCGATTAGCGCTTAGCTACGGGAAATGGGCCATATTGGGAAATCTTTAGGGAATCTTTTGATTCCTCAGCCATATTTGCGCCGAAAAGGGCAGAAAAGGCCCGATTTTGCAAATTTTAACGTATCAGAAGACAGAGAGAGACCCGGTTTAGACATTGAAGACTATCAGAGCAGATGTGAAGCCAAAAACCATGTCAAAGAGTATCAGTGTTGTGGCGAAGTGTATCAGTGAAGATCTTCTCAGGGCTCGAGGCGAATGAAACATTAAAGGAAAACCTTGAAAATCAAGAAGCAGTTAAGGAACCATTCAAAACTCATCATCACAATGACTGCACATTAAAACTCACATGAAATCAATGGACCAGAACTCAAAGCACAGTTATTGCAGAACCACTGCACCAGGTCACCAAAGACACCGTATTAATTCATTTTGATCTAGCTGCCTCTGACGCAGCCCAAAGGATATTTTCTTACATTTAATTCCAGCACAAGTTTAGGTTTAAAAGCTTTCCCACAGACCTGTTTAGGTCAGTTGTAATAAATACTTTTAGATATCTTACCTATATATACCACCCTGAAAATGTAATGAGGGTTGGTCTTTGTTCGTTTGATGTTTTGCTTGAGCAGAGACTCGCACTGTATATGTGATAATTTCTATAATCAAAGATTGCTTAAGAGCTCGGAGAATGAACTGTGTACTGTGTTTAATTGGCTGAAGAGTGACTATGGAATTCCTGTGCTTCTACATGCTTCAATAAGTGTTCCTTAACTCTGTTTAGTTTTTCATGTTTGTTTTATCATCTATGTTCCAACATCTAAAATTACAGAAAGGAAGAATAGTTTAGGATTTGCTCGGTAGCACCCTATGCTCAATTTCTGTGATTTCTACATGTTTTCATCAGGAATAGTTATGAATATGCATACTTAAATAATCATGTTTACACTGTTTCTTTCACATATGAATGTTAGTTAGGAATTCTTAACTGCTCCTAGATAACCATTCATTCACCTCCCTTCTCTGTTAGCTGATGAAAGATTCTTAATTGCCTTTCATCTCTGACTTTCATCCCATCTTTTCAGAAATTAGTATTGTTTCATGTGTAGCTATCATGCTCTATAATCCTCTTGTGACCAAGAAAACGCAACAGCAAGCCTTAATCCATGACTCCACGCCCAATGGTTTGAAACTTATCAACCTATGCGTGCCTCTCTGCTTGAATGCAACATCCTTCCATTCAAACTCCATCCAAACTTAAACAAAACCCACTGAACCCAATAGCTAGCCTAAAATCATCATCAACAAAGCTAAATTATTAAGAGAGAGCCCTCTCTGATTGCAGGTGGGCTAGAACCTGCAATCCAAAGATTGGTTTGTGGTTACCTCGGCCGTATCCCTTCAAGAGCTTCGAGACAACCTGAGTGATAACAGATATCGCCATCCAAAGTTGTAGTTGGAGATCTATTTATGAGGTAGCAAGTGGTCTTGACTGCTTCAGCCCAAAAATTCTTCTCCAAATCGGAATTGGACAACATACTTTGCACCTTTTCCATAATGGTGTGATTCATCCTTTTTGCAACACCATTCTGTTGAGAAGTACTAGGCATAGTCTTCTCATGCTTTATGCCAAACCTGTTACAATATTCCTTAAATGCATTTGAGCAATATTCTCCACCATTATCTGTTCTTAAACACTTGAGCAATTTGTTAGTCTCTCTTTCAACAACAACATGAAATTTTTGAAATATTCCAAACACTTCACTTTTAATTTTCATAGGATATGCCCAAACCTTCCTGGTTGCATCATCTATAAATGTTACAAAATATGATGCTCCTCCTAATGATTTGATGTTAACACGCCCAAACACATATGAGTGTACCAATTCTAACACATTTTTCTTTTTGTCATGGCCACCTCTAAGGAATGAAACCCTTCTTTGTCTACCATATATACAATGCTCACAAAGATCAAGATTGTAGGATTTTAAACCTGGCAATAAATTTTTACCAACAAGGATTTTTAAGCCCTTCTCGCTCATGTGACCCAAACGCTTATGCCACAGATCTGCTAAATTTCCTTCTTTTGTGACAGCAACCAAATCTAATTTTTCTATCAGTGTCTTCAATGTGTATAATGTTTCTGTCTTGGGTCCTTTGGCCATGACCAATGCTCCTTTGCTAATTTTCGATCCTCCTTTTCCAAAACTTGTGGAATAGCCTTCATCATCCAGTCATCCCATAGACATTAAACTCCTGCGCATTTCTAGTACATGCTTGACCTGTTTCAACAATATATCTTGTCCATCTTTCATCTTGATCTGAACATGTCCCACTCCAACAATACTACAAAAATGATTATTCCCCAAATGCACTCTACCACATTCACTAGGATTATATGAAACAAAACTATCTTTGCATGGGGTTACATGGTGAGATGCCCCAGAGTCAAGGATCTAATCAAAGCTACTGCTAGATGTATATCCACATGCATCCTCTACTGAAACAGTAAACAACACATCACCATCTGTGGCTACAACAGTAGTCTCACCTTCATTTGTGTTGGATGACTTGTGATTTGTATTAGATGGTCTCTGATCCTTTTGTCCTTTCTTCCAAAATCGACATTCTTTCTTCACGTGCCCGGGTTTGCCACAATGAAAGCAGATGATCCTTCCTCTCCTTGATTTTGATTGGCCTCTCGATCTTGATCGCCCTTGCCGACATCGATCCATTCTCCTACCACAATCAGCTAGAGCTAGAGCTTCTCCTCCCTGGTTTTCCGCAATTGACTTGCGTCGCAGTTCCTCATTCATTAAACTGCTGCTGACATCATCAAACTTCAAGGTCCCTACAGTTGTTGAAGTGCTCATAGCTACAATTAAATTTTCCCAACTGTTTGGCATAAAACACATTAGCAAAATGGCTCTAATTTCATCATCTAAAATGATTTTAACAGAGGCAAGCTGATTAGTAATAATATTAAATGCATTCAAGTTCTCAGCAACTGAAGCACCCTCCTTCATTTTGAGATTATAAAGCTTCTTCATCAAGAACACTTTGTTTGATGTTGTGTTCTTCTCATATAGATCATGGGGCTTCTTCCATAATCCTTCAGCCATCTTTTCTCCGGACACATTGAAATACACATTCTTTGCTAGATATTGGCGGATTGTTGCAATTGCCTTTCTATCTAGCTTATTCCATTCTTCATTTGTCATCGATGAGGGTTTCTTTGTTGTGCCCTCAATCGGCAAATATTGATCCTTCAAAATCAGTGTATCCTCCATCTGTGATTTCCATAAGGCAAAATTAGCCCCGCTCAACTTCTCCATATTTGTAACTATTGTCTCCATTTTCAATATATTGACGCCCAAAAACAAAGACTCCACTTAAAAATAAAACTTTAATTATTTCTCTTTAAAATTTAGTAATAATGACCATCCTCCTTTTAAAATAGCTTTTTGAAAATTCCTTATCCTTTTTAAAATATACTTTTCAAAATTCCAACATATAATTATGTAAATGTAAAAACATATATAATGTTTTAACCTTTTCACATTTCATACATACATATATTGGTTTGTATACGTGCAAGCTTGATGAAAAAATTACGAACTCCACGTAATGCACTTATGCACTCCACGTTTTAGGCTTCATGGCACGTTTCACCATATGCCTGCGGCTTTTTTATTTCTTGCAACAACTGTCTTAACGTTCCTCAGCTATTTCCTGAATAGATCCTTTTCCCGGACTCTCTTCTTTGCAGCAATTTCTGATTTCCTAGACAGATCCTTCAACATCTCCAGAGGTAACAACCAATGTTTTAATGAATGCTGCTAGAGTAAGGTGATGGCACTAAGCGGCTTGCACAATGGATATTCGACCCTAGCTCTGATACCAGTTGTTAGTCCAGAGCATATATCACACAACATATTTGCACTCAGAGACTTAGACGACAATAACAAAGAATAATTTCAGAGACAGACAAATGGACAAACAACAAGATTACTCAATCAGAAACAATAGAATAGATAAAACAATCATTGGAGAACAGAAATC
The DNA here is from genome assembly GCA_000404065.3 of Pinus taeda. Taxonomy (NCBI): domain Eukaryota; kingdom Viridiplantae; phylum Streptophyta; class Pinopsida; order Pinales; family Pinaceae; genus Pinus; species Pinus taeda. The sequence continues at coordinate 85,629 of APFE030521732.1, read as the reverse complement.
ACTTTGCATTACGTAACAGGCTTGGACCTTGGCCAGAGCAATTACAAATTTATAAAGGCTGAAGAAGGATCTAGAATCCTACATGTGATTTAGATGGAGATCTAGAAACTAATGGCAGTGTAGAAGGATCTAGAATCTTGCATGAATTTGGCTTCACACTTAACATGACATACACCTAATTGAAACCCATGGGCATATCCAGGCGCTGAGCTACACCCTCTTAAACTTAATTAAGAGAGTAACCTCTCCACTGGATCTTGATATATTTCATTTTTGTAAAACGTACTAAGACAGGACTCCTGTGTTTGAATCACCTATGTGGTTGAGACTTCAATGCATAAACCTCCATTTCCATGATCACTGCCAATAATGGCTCTCATTTTTCCAAATTTTAGCAACACTAATAAGGTAGTTGCCATAAACCGAACGAACTCTTTTGTAACTAGCGAAGCTATAAGCTATTTTTTTTAATTTGTCTCACAGAGCATTGCAAGTCGCGATGCTATGTTGTTAAGCTTGTGAGAGCTATCTCCCCGAGTACGATGAGGGAGGGCACGTGGCCTCATGTAGGGCTGCATGTTACCTGAATGAAGATGTGGGTTATCCATACATTACATTTATATTTGTAATTGTTTATATAAAAAATAATTTCTAGAGACAAACGGTAAGATACACGACATGTTATATTTTTTAAACAAGAATGGGGAGGCCAGATCTCTTAAAAGAAGAATTGAGGAGGACCATAAGGCAGTTTACACCAATTTATTCAATTGTCAATCAAAAAACAATTGTGAAAGAAAGTAAAAATCAGAATAACAAAACAAATATTCAAGCAATACGTTAATTGGAGCATCATGGCACCAAAATTACCATCAACTGATAGTTTTTTCATATTTTACCGCGCAACAAACTACCCTCTTTAATTTGAATACAGAGCATGCATTTTCTGCTGGCAAGGCATGAAATGACATCCATTTAGGTTCTTTTTGCTGGCAAGGCATGAAATGACATCCATTGAGGTTCAGGTTCATGCACATTACACTTCATTATTTTTCATTTTTTCTCATCCAACTCAACATCCATGGGGCATCCAAAATATAGATAATTATAGTATGCAAAGATGAATTTATGGAAAACAAAAATTCAAATGAATGCCCAAAAGTGGCGCTGATAGTGACAGACAAGGAGAACCATGTCAGGTACTTTGTGTCTGAACTCCAATAATTGACTAAATCTAGAAAAATACACATGTTTCGCGCTTTGTTTTTTGAAATTATTCAACAATTAAGCAAACAATGAAAATTCGAGCCTTTAGCAGTAAGGTGATGAGATGGACAAAGTGCAAGCATTAAATAGAAATGAAAACGATGATAAATATGTTTGGTGCTGTGCAGGTTTCAATGAATACTGATAGGTATATCTAGTGAAATTGGTAGTCGTATCCAACGAAATCAAAAGTGGTTGGATAGGGTATTTGACTATGTATTATTAGTGATTTATAGCTAAGAAAAAAACCATCAATATATTTTGGGATTTTATTTTTTTGAAAATCAAACTTTTTTCTCACACCTTATATCATGTGGAGGGTCGTCACTAATAGTGTCTGTTTATTGATTTTGACATCAACAATTTTAATGCTTTTTGAAATAATGCTTTCCTTCTTGTTGCTAATTTAAGGTTGATAAATTTATTAAGTTGTCCAGACACTCTCATGTCTGATTCCAAGTAGTTATAGTTGCACTAGTCATTATTTTCTTATTATGTTCTTATTATATTGGCAGATTCTTGGTTCATTTCTTTATGGATGTTAGAATAATTTTCTTAATATTGGCGAGTGATCCAAATTTGGTCAAAGACACTGCTTGGTCTGCAATCACTGTTTCCAACCTTAGAAAAAACCCACACAGATTATCGACGGTTCTTTGCACCTCCTCGTGTAAATACTAGTATATTTATAGTCATATGAAATATTTTAGGTCCCGAATAATTATCATCTTTTTAGCAAAGGCTGTAAAGAGAACACACACTGTACATCCAAGAAAACACATAGTACAACCATGATTTAATTGATATTTATTTCAGTGTATACTTCTCATGTTAGAGATACACAAAATGAAATCATTACATAATAAGACGAATAAGATTATAACCAATCAATCATCAAGAAAATAAAATAATTAATATTTTATTTTATAATATTAACTTTAAAAGGATTAATTTTTAGTCGTAAGTAAAACTCATTCATAGTAAAAAGTTTACGTGATGCGTTATCACCTGCCTTGCAGCAGGTGGGTCCCAAGTCAATGTCACATAGGCGTCAACAAAAGACTATATGGTTTCGTAAAACCCAAAACCGTTTTCGGGATCACCTTCGGTAGTTTCTGGAATGGAGAAGAAGTGATGTCAGGATGAATCGTGGTTGTCAATTACTTGATGAGCGGTATGGAGGAAAACCACTCTCGGGGTCTGTCTCTGGCATAAAGTTCGTGTAATATATGTCACCGGGATGACATTGCTGTGGAGTAGGTGTATCAGGGATGGTTGATAGCGCTGGTATCTGTGAGGAGTTTAATCTTGAACGAAACACCTGTGTACAATGAGGCCCGAGTTCATGGCTAGATGTGGCCTTTTGACAATCTTTCCTCCAAGAACTTTCCAAGAACCACACCTCCAATTCATGTCTTCTACTTCTGGGACACAAGCTCCTTCTACTAAAACTATGTTCTCCTTATTTTGTCCCTCGTATGAATGTACGTTGGACTTGGATCTGAGATCAACTCTCCGAGGTCCAATAATTTTAATAAAAATAACTTCTACTCCTATAAAACAAGCAGACAGCCAATTGATATCATTCAATGGCATATGTAATAAAATAACGTTTTATTTTTAATAAATGGACCTTGGTTGAATGAGAAATTGAGAGTGCCAATATGGTTTATCAAAACCCACTTTTGGCCAAATTTAATTTTTATTTTTATTTTTTTAAAACAAAATATAGAATTATGACATATGATATTAAATGGCTCTCATAAAAATGTTCCCTTCCCAAGAAGTATTCCATCATTCTTGTTATCTTTGAGTAAACCCAAAATGTCTTCCCATTGTAGAGCTGCCGATAAATATTGGCAGGTATCATTAAACTCTAAAAATTTGATCATGTACTGGAGTTTTTTTTAACATTTTGAGTTTTTAGCAGTGCAAGGTTGAGCTACAACATTATTGGCTCCAAATGGGGACAATTCTTTGCCGGAAAGCACTGAGAACCGTAGATAAGTGGCCTCATGTTGGGTATGGTGTCAAACCTCAAGTCTAAATACTGAAATATGAAATCTCTCAAAATGAGTTTCAACTGGGACCACTTCCCTTATTCACCATCTGAAAAACTAAACTCAAAATAAATGCTCAACACTTGAGCTTATTTATGTACAACTCCTACTTATATACATGGATGGATTCCTTCAGGTGAAATCCACCTTCCAATGGTACCTTCCTTGGTCTCCGACCAATGCTGGTGTCTCTATTTGTGCATGCTTTTATTCTATTGTTCCTTTATGTTCCGCAACATTGATGATGATGATATTGTTCTTTCTAGATAATTGCATATGCTGCTTAACAATGATGTATATATGAATAATGTTATGATGTTATGGGGTGAACTTAATGTGTTAATGAAGAAATGCAATTATCAAAGCAAATAACAATATAGCCCTATGAAAAATTAACATGGTATCAGAGCTAGGCGGAAGAAAAGTCATGGAGATCACACCTATGATGATACCGATGATGGAAGTAAGAAGAGGATGGAGGAGACCTAAAATAAATCTAGGGTTTGAAGAAAACCTTAGGTAATTTGTGTATTAGGGTTTGATGGATATTATAAAGTTAGGGTTTGAGAGAAACCCTGGTTTATGGCAAGGTTTGAGATATGAAATCTAGAAACCCTAGCATGGTCAAAGTAAAGATGTCCAAGCACTTGTGATAGATTTGATGAAGCCCTATATGAGATAATGTCTATTAGGCTTGGTTGTTGATAAAGTTGATTGAAGGCAACATTGTTATGTGGAAAATGGACACTGATGGATGGTTCAAGAGGGAGAGGATGACCTCTCATTGAAGATAAGTATTTCTTGACTTATGATGCTCCTTTATGTCTTTACCTTTATCTAGACTTATGGATCTGATTATTGTTTTGATCGTTACTTATATTTCCTGCATGTATATGTGAGTATTTGGATGTTTCTAACCTCCTTGATGAGATGTAATTGTAGGATCATTCTTGAGGATCATTTAAGGTGCAAGAAAGAAAATCTAGAGTTGGAAAAGGTAAAGAGGCACCCAATGAAAAGGTGACAATGTGCTACAAGTTGACTATATAACATAAGAAGGTGCACATGTATTTGAATACTACAAGGTATGCATGACATATTATGTTATGTTTTAGCTATAGTATTAAATGGTAAGGTAAGCCCTAAAGGTATGATGAATGTTTCATCCACAAATGGTTCTTGCATACATATGAAAGTGATTTGGATTCATGTTTCTTATGATGAAATGGTGCACCTGGTATTGAACATTTTTTATCATGATAAACTTCTTAAATCCTATGAGGCTACTTAATATTGATCTTTGATATATTGGTATACTGGATATTTGGCTAACATCTATTGCTTTGGATATCTCAATCCTATGAAGAAGGCTAGCACCGTGACTCTAGTAAATGCCACTCTTGACACTTGACATGCATAAGACATAAAGGATATCATATAGAAGGTTACCTCATTGATTTCTATTTACAATGGTATTAATAATGCTTGTGATGAGCATGATGAAAGTATTGAAAAAGGGTTGACACTCTTCTTGTTTTGGTAAAGTTTTATTGAATGACCTGACTTAATCCTATCGATAATGATAAGCATGGCAACAATTATGATAGAAGTATAACTATGAGATTGACATTCTAGATCTTTTAACAATTGTGGTTATGTTTTGATGTGATTAGTAACTATGCCATATGGTAAAAATGAATGCCCTAATTTTATGAATTGACTTGATAGAAGTGATATTGTGTTCATGATCTTTGAAGTACGATGTCACACATGTCATCTTCCCCTATCATGTGACTCTAACCCTTGATGAAATATTGATATCATGATGTGATGATGTAGTAGCTGAAGTTAGCATGTTATGACCATGATGGATATCTGTTTGACTTTATGATCTAACAAATATGTTGATGCATGACAATTTTATAGACATGTTGATGACATGAATGAAGATGACTGAAAATGATTCCCATTCAGAGGGAGAATCTCTCCATAAGATCCCCTCTCCTATTTCCATTTATATGATCTTTATTGTTGAAATATGATTTATGGGCATGGATGGTCAAATATCTCACATTGATGATCTACAACAAAGTTCTCATTTGAGGAAAGATAGTTTTCCCTTTCTCTAAGCCTCAATCGCATGGAAGCAGGCTTACAGGTGTGAATATAGCCTCCCAACCACTCAGATGCAAGATCAAGGGTGTCAGCAAGGCACTGAGTCAATTATGAGCTAGGGTTTGGTAGTTGGGAAGCCACAATCACTTGCATAATATCTAGAAGAGTGCGACTGTAATCTCCCAACTGCTCAGAGGAAGGCTTATGGGTGTGACTATGCCTACTGGACACAAAATGAATTTTTTTGCATGAAATTAGATGTTCTCTTGAAGGATATCAATCCTACTAACATGAAGCAGACAACATAAGATCTATGAGAAGGAAAGAATGAATTATTGCTATAATATGAACATGAAAACTGAACTTGCGTTTGTAGATGACCGAGATATGCATATCGATGTGTCATTATGATTAAAGTTTGTGCTACAATAGTTTGACATGATTCGAATGATATATATGGGTTACTAATGTTTGGAGTTTTGACATGATGATTAAGATATGTTTTGGACTATAGATATTTATATGATAGCAAATTTGGATTTGACATCATGACTAATAATTTGATTTGATGACTGATGATTTTCTTTGATGACAATGATATATGAGCATAGTGACTTCCAATGACTTATACGGGTATTCGAAAAATGGTTTTGTATTGGCCTCCTTGTTCCTAGCACAGTGATTAAATTATCGACAATTGTGATTCAATATGAAGATGGAACCTGCATGACTTATCCTTGGTGTATGCATTTGTATCTAGTGACATAAATGACTTGTATTATGATCATAATAAGGAATTGATGAAGTTTGGATTGATATTGTGTGGTTGATGACAACCTATTGGCATGATAATAGATGAAGTCAAGACTTGATATGAGCTCTACGTGTCACCTATTCTAAAGAATTGACAATATGATATTGATGACTTTGATATTAGTGTTGATCTGGCTTCTAAACTTTGATGAGCTGACTTAGTTGATTTGATTGCACAATATAGATTTATGAAGGCTGGGAATGTTGGCTTGATAAAATGTTATGGTTGCAGTGAGCATTGCATGAAGCAAGCTCCTCGATCCAGATATGTCCGCATTGATAGTTATTTGGTGAAGGCAGGATGATGTGTTTCAAGGTATTATTTTGATTTTGGTTTTGGTTTTGGTTTTATATACTGATGGTCTACTATTGAAAGGTAATGATCATTTGAGTAAGAGGGAGATGGATCTTAAAGCTCGAAATGATGAATCATGGCTTGATGAATCAATTTCTGAAGTTGGGAAAAGATAATCTATATTGTGAAGCTATTGAAGAAGTATTGGAAATTGGAAATGAAAATCCTTGGACTCTCTTATTGAATTTCAAGACGTTGTGAAGAAATATTGTTGAACTCAACTTGGAAACCGATAATTGATTGAAGCATTGATGTTCCATTTTGAACATCCATCCATATATATATATATAGAACCTAATTCGATTAAGCTGCTTCATGCAAACTGAGTTGCCACCAAGCACCCTTTGAGATACTTGCATGATACGATCAAATTTGATTTGAGATATTCATCCTACAATATGTGCCTACATGAATGTACTAATGATGCTTGAGATTATTATTGATGAGCACATTTGGATGCTACTTTAGTATGAGATCTACCATGTATCTTGGTTGAGAGGTCCATAACATGACCAAGGTTGAATACAATGTTGCTAGCATGGCTAGCTATGAGGCAGGACGAAGAAGCTCCGCAGAGATCCATTTGAACAATTTTGGATATTATATGGATACATTATGATGATAAAGAGTGGGATCCAATTGGAAGAGAATCCCATATATAGTTGGGACCAAGATACTTTCATATATTGAAATAGTGCAGTTGTACGAGATAAGCTTAAGCTTGTGGCTGGCATCTCCTTGAGAGGGAGGATGAATATGGTATCCTTTTGTGATTTATATGATTATTTATGATATTTGGTTTAATGAATTGCATGAGCATGAAAAAAATTCTATTGATACATTATAATTACCAAATATGAGCATGCTGATATGTTGTTGATCTACAGAGAGCATCACTGATCGAGGACACTGAGCCAACTCTTCCTCCTTGTCTGAGCTACTAGGGTGTGGAATTGAGATGAAGGGTTGCTAGGGTTGAGGGAACTCTAGAAAATAGGGTATCACCCTATTTGTTACCCATAGGGTTGGAGATGCTTCTCCCTTGTCTTCATAGGGTCAGAGATAATGTTGCACTATTTGGTCTATGCAGAGTATATCCCAGTTGGCATCATACCCACAAGCTGGGCTTGTTGGTAATATCACTCCTTGTTTGCCCAACAGGTTGAGAGTGTACTTGGGGTGTACAACCCAAGTCTATTATGATACAGGTGTTATACCACATGATTGCTTAGAGTCATTGATGGGAAGATCAATAGGAAATAAGATTGGGTTGAGATAACCTTATGCGGTTCTAGGTTAAGAATGAGCCCCCTTATGTAATTCTAGGGTTGAGATGTGCTCCCATGTGTGTTTGGATATCCGATTTCTCGATATGGGGTTGTAGATGTATAGCTCCCCAATGAGATTCCAGGTCAATATGTGCCCCCGGACGTGGTTTCAGGTTGAGATGTGCTCTTTGATGATATGCTCTCCGATGATGATGCGGGTCGTAGATCTAACTCCCTGCTGATATTCTTCGTAGTAGCCCGCTAAGCGATATTCTGGGTAGTAGCCCAGTGGCAGAGATTTCGAGTAGTAGTCCAATGAATAGAGGGTGGTAGCTTAAGCTCCCCTCTGATAAAAATTCTTCTTCTTTTAGATTCAAGAATGTTCAACATACAAGCCAGGAAAATCAAGAGATTACGAGAAAAAAGTAAGAGATGAATTGAGATGATACAAGACGATGAGATAAATGATATTGGATAAGTTGATAGGATGCCATGTTGATCGATGGTTAGATATTGGTAAGTGGAATTCTCCCTAGTTGAGAGGGAGCGTTAAAAATATGAAACTGCGATCAAATTCCACTTTATACAACTCACCTGATGAAGATAATAATTGCATTGAATTCCTCTTTTTGAGAGGACCAAAATCAACCTAAAAATCACTCAAATCGGATAAAGGAAAGTGTATTTATGAATAATATCCCACGTTCATATTTGATAAGGTCGACTCTAAAGCAAGTGGACCCCCTTGGAAGACTATAAATACAAGTGACCTCTACGTCATTTGGACACAATCACAAGACACTCTTCTATCTTGGTTTTTGGCTCGCACATGTCTAAGGCTCGTTCACAGAGGAATAGGTTCACTCTGAGGTGAAAATGCAGGGTCTGAAGCTCACATTTGAGATCTAGAGTTTTGAGCCACAATCGTAGGCACAACACAAAAGGATCTTGACCAAAGTTTCTCTCACGTAGGCTCATGCATGTGATTGGAGCCTTTTACTCACACGTACAACTCATTGTGCATGCGACTAGGGGTTAGGGTTTTCACATACACAGTCGCTCGCTCAACACAGACCCTAGTTGCTTTCTCGCCGAGCTTAAGGGTGCGGCTGGGCTGCTATATTAACTCGCACAACATCTTGAAGGGTGAGATTGAAGCTCAGAGACATATCTGGGTATATCCGACCACAATCACTTGCTTGCAGTGATCTAGAGAGCGATCAGGCAACTGTAGTCACTCGAATGACTCCTCCTCTATGCAATCGGGAAATCAAAGATGAAATCTCAGTTGTCTGAAGATTTCACTTAGTGATCGTAGGGTTCGACAGTTGACTACAGTCAGTGACAATTCAATACAAATTTCATAATTAATATTTTGAGTATAAGCTTTGTTGGGTTTATTCCATGGATGTTGTAGTTGTTTTTGATGGTTAGTTGCATAGATGAAGATATATATCATTGTACTCTATTTTGCTGTATCATTTGATGAAATTCTAGAAGAAGAAGAATTTGCAAGGGCTTTCCCCATAACGGGGTTTTCTCTGGTCTCCGATCAATCCTAGTGTCTCTATGTGTGCATGCTTTTCTTCTATTGTTCCTTTATGTTCCACTGCATTGATGACGATGATATTGTTCTTTCTACATAGTTGCATATGTTGATTAATAATGATGTATATTTGAATAATGTTATGATGTTATGGGGTGAACTTATTGTGTTAATGAAGAAATGCAATTATCAAAGCAAAGAACAATATATCCCAACGAAAAATTAATAGCTTTTAATCTAAAGATGGATGCATCTTGAATTTACAATTTCCAGGTACCAGATATCAAGCTTCCCTCAATATCCTTCATCGATACAGTTGAAATTGCCTCAACTACCATCGTAAATTCCTGCAACATCTTCTAGGTAGCAAAATACTATGTTAACCAGATAAAAAATAATGAAAATAAAAGTTACCTCATCATAATGACCTTCTCATTCCATCAAAATCCTCATGGTCGATCTCCACTCAAATCTTCCTTCATGCATCATAGCTCCCAAGGATCGAACTTGATTACCAAGTTACAACTTTTCTTCCAGAGACTATACTAGATGTTAATCATTATCTTACATATTCTAGAAAAACAATTAATATTTTATACATCCTTAAGTCAGTCAAATCCTATTCCTTTCAAGCATCATATATCCATATACCTAAGCATATTTTATGACCAACTTTTCTTCAATAAGATTCATGTACATAAGAATCTTATCCAAATTTTTATATCCAACATGCATTCTGTTGATGATGTTGGATGTCGCCAACATATAGGGGGTCTCCTCGATGTGAAGTTCCAATTGAACCTCACACTGTTTGGAGTAGGAGCCCCATTTGGAGTATCGGCCCGACCACCATAACTATAAGGTTCGCCATGGTTTCAATGAATAACATAAGAGATTATATACATAACCCTTGAACAAGCAAGTAAGTTGACATTATGAAACACCGATTGTAATGCATAAAAGGATACTTTCACGAGGGAGGAGACAAAAGTGAGCCCATAGAAGGAAGTAATAGTACTAACCTAAGAGAGACACACGAGAGCATGAAAAGATTCATTAGCAAAATAGTTCACATAACTATTATTAAAGTGAATACAACACACATTCAAGAAGATGAGTATCAAAGCCACCAAAATAGTTCAATTTCTCCAATACACATGGACACAACATATACCGTAAAAATCCCAAGAATAGTCCTAAAACATTTATGATACATGCATGAAAATGTGTTGGATCATTGAGCTTCAATATCAGGTGAAATATCCAAGTACACAGTTACAATAGTGAGGTGCTAGTTCCAGTAGTGGAACATTAATTCACTTCTTGCTTCTCCAAAGAATAATTTTCTTTCCTATTCCAAGTAGAGAAGCCAAGACTGTCTCTCCAAAGATTATGCTTTTGCTTGAGTTATGAGGTTTCTTTTATAACAAGGGGGATGACCTTTCATATCCCTAAGACTCTTGAGTTACCCTCATGACTCTTGGACTTCTATGCAACTCTTGAACTTCTAAATTACTTTTGGACTTCTGGTAAAGACATTTTGTCCACATCTGACTAAGTGACTCTTCATGTTCCAAATATGACTCTTGGACTTACATACATTACATTTTGTCTTTTTCTTGAGAATACATCATTACATTCCACATTATGATGTGGCATGACACATGGAACCATATTGACCATTATGATGACACTTGTACACATTACAACTTGACAATGATGACATGGAATTCATGATGAGGTGGAAATTCTAAGTTGTTTTCCTTGCTGCTTCATCTTTCATTCTTGATGATAGATATGATCTATGCTTCATCTTCATGAAGGATCTGGATTTTTCTTCATTTTCACCCTCTAAAGGGTTTTTGATCAATATCAGAATCTTTTGAGTCATCATGCAATATCTTCTTTTTGTCTTAGTCAATGATTTGCTTCACATCTCCATGATAGCTTTATTTTTTCTTCTTCTTCGCAGGTGTTTCTTTATGCTTTCTCCTAGCTATCTTCTCTTGAGCATCACATTGTCATGCTAGGAAGGTAATATTTCCATTGAAAATCATTCATGACGAGGAAAAATTAGTCTAAAAACATCTATTATGTCGCTACCTAGCTCATGGAATGATCCGCTCATGATAGGCCTATGAGAGGGTTAAAAGAAGAAGGCTTGATTAGGAGGGAATAATCAAACTCATCAAGGTTCACAAGAGGCGTTTAAGGTGCATTTGTGCACTCAAGCAAGAGAGAGAGAGAGAGAACTCAAGGGCATAGGGCGCAGGTCCAAAGCACAAAGAAGAATCATTCGTTGGTTCAAGATATGCTCATGTGCTCAAGGAAGCTAAGGAGGACACTAGGGTACACATCAAGGGATGAAGGGTTCACGATTCAAGTATTTCAAGTGTGCTCATGCACTCAAAGAACAAATGAGGGCGCAAGGGGGCACATCGAAGGGTCGAAGGGTTTAGGATTTGAGACTTCATAGTGCCTTTGTGCACCCAAGAGGAACTAGGAGGGCACAATTCTTTGAGTCGTAGGAGTGTGATGAAATGAAGGGTTCATAATTCGTGATTGTGCCATGCACTTTTTAAGAGAAGGATGAAAGCTTCTTGCTTCAAGAGTGACCATGCACTCAAAGGCTTCAGGATTCAAGAGTGCACCATGCACTCAAATGGAAGGATGGAGGCTTTGTGCTTCAAGAATACACCATGCGCCTTAAGGTTTCATGCTTCATGTGTATGCCATGTGCACTAAGGGAAGGCTTCATGCTTCATGAGTGTGCCATCCACTTTAAGGCTTCGTGCTTTGTGAGTTTGCCATGCACTCTAGTGAACCATGCACTTTTTAAGAGACAAAAGATCCTTCATTTTTCCAAGTGTGCTTCATTATTTCAAAGTGTGCTAAGGATTGGGGAGGCACAAATTCTCTGCAACAATGGCTACCTGTTAATTTGGAATGTGCTTTTCATTGAGGGAGGCAACAAAAGGATAGGTTACTTATTCTTAGGAAGTACTAATTTACTGTGAGAAGGATGAGACCTTAGAAAAGACTTAGTGCACAGGTGTGGGAGGAAATGTATGTCAATGAGGCTCATGAATAAGTTGAACTCATCACCTAGGAAGAGGATTAATGCCTTTAGAACTTGCACTAGGCTGAAGGACGAAGAAGAGGTGTCAAAATGACTAAGTGTTGGACCATCAGAGTAGGAAAAAGAAATGCATCCTACGACTCAAACATGGAACACACATAAATTTCATCAATACAAGCTAAAAGAATGCATAGTACTCATGAACAACAGTCACACCTCAAAACAACAATAAAGTAACACCTATTTCTAAGTGCGACAGTTGAAACCACACATTACAACACTTAGAACACAATTTACGATAGAAGTGATGATTGTGGCCAAAAGGTGCACTAAGCTATAAGTGTTAGCTCTGCTAGTATAATTCAACATTAGAGGGCCAAATACAGGCCTGATCGGGTTGTTCGTGCTCAAAGAGGATTCGCATCAGCGATCCTGCTCATTCTCTTTCACTCTTCTTACATTCTCATAAACCCCGCTACCTACGTTTTATCTCTAAAACCTTGTGTAAGCCCATGATCCTCCGGTCTCCGAGTGCGTAGATCAAACCATCATGTGACCCTATCCATGTGACTCTGCACTCTCCTAAGCCTCCCTCACCTTTAAATCGTGGTCGTTCGTTCTCTCCGCTAATCCAGTTCTTTCCCTGTCACATCAAACGAAACTTGTGCGATCTCTTCTGCATAGTCTGATCATCTCCGCCGCGATCAGACGGCATCTGCTCCTCCTGCGCCCACAAACTGACCGCGCGTTAGCTCGCGGGGAAAGCGGTTTTTGTCCTGTCCCATCCGCCACGTGTCACCCGATGATTGTGATTGCTTGCCCTTGTATGATTACCGCTCACCCTCCAAAAGTGGTGCGATAAATACTGCCCGCCGCCGAAACTGCTTTCCCCGCACGTTAACTCCCCATGCATCTTTTCCGCCCCATAGTCGTTGGATCTGCCCGCCCGAGATCCAACGGCCTGTGATCACCCCGCTCTCTAATCTCCCATTTTCTCCCGCCGAGCGATATCCGCCGTCCATTTGTGCGATCCAACGGTCGATATCTATCCTCCGCCTGCTCGTATATCGAAGTCAATACACCCTGGTCATGACGTGCACCGGAAGGACGACAACGATCATCTACCAAGTACCCGGTGCATTTTATCTCCAACAACTGCATTCAAGAAACAGAATGGCTGAGTAGAAAAAGGACGTGCCTCGAGCAGTTTAACGCATTTATCAGTTATGGAATTTCTTCCATATGACACTCCACCTGCTCGAGAAGGACGATAAAGCATCCGAGAAGATCAAATCCATTCACTGAAGCAGGCAGACTGCACTAAAAACTCCATCAGACAGTTAAAGCAGTTGGTGGTCAATTATGACCCCCCACGCATAGAACAACAGAACATTTTTGTAATCGAACTCTATATATACCCAAAAACACAATGTAATCAGGGATGATGGTTGTTGCTTTGATGTAAGGTTCAACTTCTGGAGACTGTAACTGCTTTGATACTTGCAGCGTCTTGTCTTCATTTTCAGCTAATACAAGCTTCTTTTGCTATTAATTGCTCACTTTTCACTCCTATTCTGTTCTAGGCTGTGCCTGTTATGCATCTTCCATGAACTCTTGATTTTTAGCATTAGAGGAGTTGTCATCCTACCTCTCTGTTAAAGTCTTGTTTGTATCAGTGAATGTGTTATTCAGGTTTCTATTTACTTAGTGACAAAGAGCTGTCATCTTGTCTGTGTATTAGGAAACAGATTTGCAGACCTTTTTACTAGTTGTAGCCGGCCATCACAGGGTCCTGTGCATTTGCTGGTGTGGTTATTATTCTCCATGTTCACCCAATATTTCAACTATGAGTAATTGGTGGTCTAAAGCCTTGTAGTCTGGGGGTGTTCACGCATGTCTGGAGTTAAGCATAGTAGGAGTGGTTATCTGGCTTGAACAAGCATCATTCCTCCCATTCATCCATTTCCAACATCATGTTGAGTTTGTAATGTTCCCGAGCATCTATGAGATACAACCTAGGAGAGTTTCTTGGGGTGATAACATTGATTAGCGCCGTTGCCGGGGAGAGGAGATTGAAGCTCAGCTTCCCTGGGAGAATGACACAGTTCCAGATTTTGATGATAGACAAAGTCTGGGCACATTTCTGGTTGTAATCATCTATCTGGCGACTCTGCTAGAGAACCAACCTAGTGGCGACTCTACGTTTCAGTTCTGGCTCAGTTTGTGAGGCATACCCAGAGAAATCCTCAGAAATCACTAGCTGACCCAGTGCCTGACCCTGAGAAGATTTTTACACAAAAGAAAATATCACAGAAAGGAGCATCAGAATTAGGTAAGCCTAAGAAATCTTATGTATCTCTGCAAGAGAAGGTTATAGTTGAGAATACACAGTCTAAAAATCTAGAGCCTAGTATTGCTAGTGAAGAATCACCTTCAGAGATTCATAAAGCTCCTTTATCTTTTAGTTCCCTTTTGGATCTCAGTCCAAAGAAAGCCTCCCGTATAGTCCATCATATTCCTTTGTCCTTCTCATCTATTTAATTGTTCCCCACTATTCAATCTACCAGTATCCTTCCACCTACCTCAGTCATGGCAGGTCAGCAAGCACCTATAAAGATGGAAAGAATCATAGCTGCTAGGTATGGACCCTTGGTCTTGCCTATTCCTTTGAATGCCATGCCTGCAGGGGAATACCAAAAATACATGCCTAAGTTCATTGGTACATAGGGGGTAACAGTTGAAGAACACCTTGAATCTTTTTACAGTTATGTTGATAACCTGGATATTAGTGAAGATGATGTGTGGATGAGAGTTTTTGTCCAGAGCCTCAATGGAGAGGCCAAAAAATGGTTCAGAGAACTGGCACCTAGATCCATAGCAGACATTTAAGCTTTAGATGATGCATTTTTGAAGCACTGGGGAGATAAAAAAGACTTGCTATATTACCATACTGAGTTTGGTAACTTGAAGAGGGAGAATGGGGAATCATTGCCTGATTTTAATAAAAGATTTAATAGGATGTATAGTAAAATACCAGCTGAAGTAAAGCCAACCCCCACCTCGGCCAAACCCACTTATGCCAATGCCTTTGACTCTAATTTCTGCGTGTTGTTGAGAGAAAGAAGATGTGCCGCTCTAGCTGATATGCAAGATGCAACCCTAGAAGTAGAATCTAATATTATGGTTGCAGAAAAACTCAAAATTCATGCTGACAGAAGGAGGTAGAGAGGTGAGGCTTCTTCTTCCTCTGCTTCATATTCGGAACCTAAATTAGATAAGATGACTAGAATGATAGAGTCATTGGCTGCTGAAATATCTAAGCTGAAGGTTGAGCAGAACTCAGGAAAGACAAGGCAGCAGAACACATTTTCTCCAAGAAACTCAAACCCATTCAAAAGAGCAAATGAATAGTTGCAAATCATTCGGAGGGGAAAAGAACCAAATGAAGAACATAAAGTTAAAACTCCTTTTCAAAATGTAGTCATGGAGGAGGAACAGTTTGAAGAAGAGGATGAAATCCATTGCATGGAAGATAAAGGCAGTGCTGCCTTTTTGACATTGGTTGCATATGAAGAATCACTGCTGCAGGACCAAACCAGTCAAGAGTGGGACAGAGGGGCTATTCTGCAGACTGGTGAACATCAAAGGTATAACCTGAGGTCACAAGAAAACAATGCCAAGGAGAACCCTCCCCAAAAGGCTGCTGTCCAAACATACAAAATACCAGACAGAAAAAACCAGCAGTTGATCCAGTCATCCTCAAAGCACTAGCTCAGGAGGTAAGAGGTCCTGACAAGTCCCCTTCCCCTTTTAGCTTTGAAGCAGAAGTCCAGAAGTTAAAAATATCTGTGCCTTTGTTAGAACTTGTAAAGAGTGAAGTGTTTAGAAAGCATATCCTTGAAGCTCTTGAACTGAAAGCCACACAAACCTCCACTGACTCTGTCAATTTGCAAGATGATAGACCTGCAGTTGTGCTGAGCCCCATGACCGAACCTGCTGATGATAATTCTCCATCTTTTTATGTCTCCTGGACCATTCATGATAAAATCCTCCACAACTACCTGCTAGACACTGGAGCTAGCCATAATATGATGCCAAAAGCTGTCATGGAAGAGTTAGGCCTTGATATCGCCAGACCATATCATGATTTATTCTCTTTTGATTCAAGGAAAGTAAAGTGCCTAGGATTGATCAAAGATTTAGCCATTACCCTAACTCAGCTGCCCATGAAGAGCATGGTGATGGACAGTGTGGTAGCAGATGTCCCTCCTAAGTTTGGCATGCTGCTATCTCGAGGATGGATTAAGAGACTAGGTGTGACATTACAGAATGATTTATCTTATGCCACTGTCCCAGTTTTTGGAGGAGAAAGCAAGAGATTGTATAGAGAAGCACAGTTGGCATACATCATCAGTGATGAGAAGAATCCTTCCAATCATCCCATTTATGCTGTGGACACTGATTTTGGAGAATGCATTCTCCAAATAGAAGAATCTCAGAAGGCCTCAATGCAGCTCAAGAAACAAATAATTCAGGCCGAGGAAGAGCAAGGAATTCAAGTTTGGGAGATGTTCTTTGATGGAGCATGTTCCAGGGAGACTGCAGGAGTGGGGGTGGTGCTAATATCTCCACAACAAGAAAGTACACAACTGTCTTTTAAGCTGGCCTTCCAAGTCATCAACAATATAGCAGAGTATGAGGCTCTGACATTGGGTCTAAACGCAGCTAAAGACAGAGGAATCAAGAACATAAAGGTGTTTGGAGATGCTGATCTGATCATTTAGCAAGTAAAACAGAACATTTCAAGCAAAGCACCCAAGGCTAAAAGCATATAGAGATGAGGTATGGAGACTCAAAGATTATTTTGATAGTTTTTGTATCTCATACATCCCTAGAGCCAAAAATCAGCTTGCTGATTCCCTTGTTGTGTCTGCTAGCATGTTTATCCCTCCCCTACCTCCCAGACTAGTTTATGAAGTCCAAATGAAGTATAGACCATCCTTGCCTGATAATGTCTAGCATTGGAAAGTTTTTGAAGATGATGATGAAGTGAATAGGTTTCTGCAAGTCATTGATGAATTTTCTGAAATGCAAATTGACCAAGAGAATGAAGCCTTGGAAGAAAGCCCAAAATCCTAGCTTAGAAGTAAAATTGGTAAATATAGTATTGTCCAACTGCCCAGCAATCATATACCTAAGGGTCTAGTTCCTTTAAAAAAGCTGTTTGACCAGAATGATGTGCCTTACAAGGCTACTCAAAAAGAAGATCAATCTGCAGTCTGTAAGCATAATATAGGGAGTCCAGGTCAGCCACGATACATAAATCTGTCCACTCATCTGTCTGATGACCAAAGTGCTGAATACCGCAATTTAATGAAGCAATTTGCTGATGTCTTTGCCTGGGAATATAGTGACCTGAAAACATATGACAAGAAGATCATCCAGCATAAAATCCCTTTAGAGAAAGACACCATCCCTTTCAAGCAGAAGCTGAGGCCTATAAACCCCTTGCTCCTTCCTCTAATTGAAAAAGAAATCAAGAAGTTATTGGCTGCCAAAATCATAGTCCCTCTCAGATATTCCAAGTGGGTAGCCAACCTAGTAGTGGTGAGGAAGAAAAGTGGAGAAATTAGGCTTTGTGTTGATTTCAAAAACTTAAAGAAATGCTCTAAGAAAGACAACTATCCTCTACCCAAGATGGAGCATTTGTTGCAAAAGGTCTTAGGAGCCAAAGTAATGTCTTTCTTAGATGGATTTTCAGGGTATAATCAGGTTGTTGTACATCCAGATGACCAAGAGAAGACTGCATTCACCACTCCTTGGGGCACTTTTATGTATTCCAAGATGCCTTTTGGGTTGATGAATGCTGGAGCCACCTTTCAGAGAGCTATGGATATAGCATTTGTGGGAGAGAAGGACAAGTTTGTCCTTATCTACCTTGATGATATAACAGTGTACTCCAGCAGCCATCATGACCATTTACAACATTTGAAGAAAGTATTCCTGAAGTGCAGAAGGTTTGGAATTTCAGTCAATCCTAAAAAGTCACAGTTTGCTTTAGAAGAAGGCAAGCAGTTAGGACATGTCGTTTCTGCTGCAGGTGTCCGAATCGACCCAGAGAGAGTAAGAGCAATACAGACTTTGTCTGTCCCGAGATCAAAGAAGGATATCCAATCCTTTCTGGGCAAAATAAACTTTGTGAGGAGGTTTATCCCAAATTTTGCAGAACTGGTGAAGCATATTACCTCCATGTTGAAAAAGGGTTCAAAGATCAAATGGACTGAGGCAGCAAGGAGATCCTTTGAGTCCATTAAAAAAGCCATTATGGAAGCTCCCACTTTGAGCAGCCCAGATTACAGTAAGGAGTTCCATATATTTTCATTTGCCTCTAAAGATACCCTTGCAGCAGTTTTATTGCAAGCAGATGAAGAAGGTGCAGAGCATCCTGTGGCTTTTTTCAGCAAAACATTAAGGGATGCTAAACTGAGGTATGATATCATTGAGAAATAGGCATATGCTCTTATCAAGTCTTTGAAAGCATTCAGAATTTACATTATGCATTCTAAAATAATTGCATATGTGCCCTCTGTTTCAATAAAAGATGTCTTAACACAGCCTAATGCTGATGGAAGAAGGGCTAAATGGATCGCAAAACTAATTGAGTTTAATATAGAATTGAAGCCCACCAAACTTGTCAGAGGTCAGGGCCTTGTCAGACTATTAGCTGAAGAAAATTGCAGAACATTGGACATAAACCTCGTAAGCACAGATGCAAAAAATGGTCAAACAGAAGAAGTAATAGCTGAACCAGAAAAGAATCAAACACTGGCCCAAAATCTAGCTTCTTGTGATTGGTACTCTGAAATAGTTAAGTTCTTATTGAAGCTAGAAGTTCCTCCAGGCTTAAGTTCAAGCCAAGTCAGAACTATCAAACTCAGAGCAACAAAATATTGCATTTATGAAAATTTTCTCTACTGGAGGGACCCCTCTGGGATGCTTTTGAGGTGTCTGGATAAAGAGCAATCTATAGAAGTCATGCAACAGTTTCAATCCAACATGTGTGGAGGACACCACTATTGGAAGACCACAGCCCACAAAATCCTCAGAGCTGGGTACTATTGGCCCACCCTATTTTCTGATGTGTTTTCATTTGTTAAATCTTGTGACAGGTGCCAAAGATTTGCAGGGAAACAACAGTTGAAATCCTTGCCCTTAAAGCCTATACATGCTAGTGGCCCTTTTCAACAGTGGGGCTTGGATTTCATTGGAGAGATCAATCCACATTCTAGTGGCCAACACAGATGGATCCTAGTAGCCACTGACTATTTCACTAAGTGGATTGAAGCAATCCCCACCAGAAAGGCTGATCATAATGTGGTCATGAAGTTTTTGATTGAGCATATCTTCACCAGATTTGGTTGTCCATATAAATTAGTCACAGACAATGTAGCAGCCTTCAGAGCAAAAGAATTGGTGGACATGTGCAGTTCAATGGGTATTAAACTGGTTCATTCCACCTCATACTACCCTCAAGGCAATGGTCTAGCAAAATCCTCTAACAAAACACTGATAAGGATAATAAAAAAGCTATTGGAGGACAACAAAAAGAATTGGGATTCTAAGCTCAAATATGCACTGTGGGCTGATAGAGTGACCATTAAGAAATCCACAGGGAATTCTCCATTCAAGCTGGTGTATGGCACTGACGTTGTATTCCCAATTCAGTTAACTCTCCCTGTGGCAAAGTTCCTGGAACTAGAACAGAATGAGGAAGAAGACATGGCAAAAAGGATCACTGATTTAGCAGAGGTACATCAGATTAGAGAACAACTGGTTGAAAAGTCTGCAGCACATCAGAAAAAGATCAAGGAAGTCTTTGACAAAGGGACAAAAATAGATAATTTTCAGGTTGGAGACTTGGTTCTGAAGTGGGGTGCACTGAGAGAAAAGAAAGGCAACCATGGAAAGTTTGATGCTTTTTGGACAGGGCCTTTTACCATTTCTCAGATTCAAGGGAACAACACCTTCATGCTGAAAAGCATGGGAGGAGAAGCGGTTTTTGATGGCCCAGTTAATGGGTTTTCTTTGAAAATTTATGTGATTTAAGGTCTTTGGCCTTAAAATTGTAAATATGTTGTTTTATTAGTTTTAGTGTAAGCTCAGTAGACTCCATGCCCAATGGAACACTAGGAAATTTTGCTAATTTGTTTTCATCGGAAAGGCATTGATCTGCAGGTTCTTGAGACCTCACAGGGAGGATCTCATCCCCAGAAGGAGCCAGTGTTAGCCCTGCTAGTATAATTCAACATTAGAGGGCCAAATACAGGTATGATTGGGGTATTCGTGCTCAAAGAGGATTCACATCAGCCATCCTGCTCATTCTCTTTCACTCTTCTTACATTCTCATAAACCCCGCTACCTACGTTTTATCTCTAAAACCCTGTGTAAGCCCATGATCCTCCGGCCTCCGAGTGCGTAGATCAAACCGTCACGTGACCCTATACATGTGACTCCGTGCTCTCCTAAGCCTGCTCACCTTTAAATCGTGGCCGTTCGTTCTCTCCGCTAATCCAGTTCTTTCCCTGTCACATCAAACGAAACTTGTGCGATCTCTTCCGCACCGTCCGATCATCTTCGTCGCGATCAGATGTCATCCGCTCCTCCCACGCCCACAAACTGACTACGCGTTAGCTCGCGGGGAAAGCGATTTTTGTCCCGTCCCATCTGCCACGCATCACCCGATGATTGTGATCGCTCGCCCTTGTACGATTACCGCTCACCCTCCAAAAGTGGTGCGATAAATACCGCCCATCGCTAAAACCGCTTTCCCCGCACGTTAACTCACCATGCATCTTTTTCGTCCGATAGCCGTTGGATCTGCCTGCCCGAGATCCAATGGCCTGTGATCACCCCGCTCTCTAATCTCCCGTTTTCTCCCACTGAGCCATATCCGCCATCCATTTGTGCGATCCAACGACTGATATCTATCCTCTGCCCACTCGTATATCCTCCTTGAAGTCAATACACCCTGGTCATGCCATGCACCTGAAGGACGACAACGATCATCTACCAAGTACCCGACACATTTTATCTCCAACAACTGCATTCAAGAAACATAATGGCCAAGTAGAAAAAGGACGTGCCTCGAGCAGTTTAATGCATTTATCAGTTATGGAATTTCTTCCATATGACACTCCACCTACTCGAGAAGGACGACAGAGCATCCGAGAAGATCGAATCCATTCACTGAAGCAGGCAGACCGCACTAAAAACTCCATTAGACAGTTAAAGCGGTTGGTGGTCAATTATGACCCCCCACGCATAGAACAGTAGAACATTTTTGTAATCGAACTCTATATATACCCAAAAACACAATGTAATTAGGGATGATGGTTGTTGCTTTGATGTAAGGCTCAACTTCTGGAGACTGTAACTGCTTTGATACTTGCAGCGTCTTGTCTTCATTTTCAACTAATACAAGCTTCTTTTGCTGTTAATTGCTCACTTTTCACTCCTATTCTGTTCTAGGTTGTGCCTGTTATGCATCTTCCATGAACTCTTGATTTTCAGCATTAGAGGAGTTGTCATCCTACCTCTGTGTTAAAGTCTTGTTTGTATCAGTGAATGTGTTATTCAGGTTTCTGTTTACTTAGTGACAGAGATCTGTCATCCTGTCTGTGCATTAGGAAACAAATTTGCAGACCTCTTTACTAGTTGCAGCCAGCCATCACAGGGTCCTGTGCATTTGCTGGTGTGGTTAGTATTCTCCATGTTAACCCAATCTTTAAACTGTGAGTAGTTGGTGGTCTAAAGCCTTGTAGTCTGGGGGTGTTCACGCATGTCTGGAGTTAGCATAGTAGGAGTGGTTATCTGGCTTGAACAAGCATCATTCCTCGCATTCATCCATTTCCAACATCATGTTGAGTTTGTAATGTTCCTGAGCATCTCTGAGATACAACCTAGGAGAGTTTCTTGGGGTGATAACAATAAGAATATGTTTAGCGTATATTCCAATGATATGTAAGACCTTCTAATGCAGAAGAGTGCACCAAAAGTAACTTTGGTGACACGGTTGTGACACATGCAGGAGTGAAAACATAACAACGACCCCTACGACAGGAGGAAAACATGAAGACGACACTTGGAAAATGCAGACACATGCCAGAGTGAAGATAACATGAAAAAGACACATTAAAGTGGAAGAAAGCAAAAGCGATAGTTGTAAACGTGAAAGTGACACTTGTGAAGGCAAAAGTGCTTAAAAGCGACAGTTGGGAAAACTCACCAAACTAAAAGTACATTTTCAATCAAAGTGAGGGAGACTGTCAATAAAAGTTTGCAATGAATGTCTATAGGAGCTGATCATCACACATGCACGATCTTGATGGATGGTGTTATGCCTTTTCAAGCTTACATAAAGTAAGTGTTCTCTTGAACTCATTGAAAACATGTGAGTGCAAGTGACTTGACGGTTTAGGAAGAAGACTTAAATTCTTTTAAAAACATCAAACAACCATGGAGTAAACATAGGAAAACAAACCATAGGATCCTTAATAGGCTCCAAAATTCAAGTGTAAGAAAAAATTTGGAGGGTATTGATCACAACAATAACACTTGGTGACACACTAGTAGAATTCCAACTTCTATGTTTAGGTTTAGTTCTCTAAGTGAAAGGTCTCAATATTTCAAGAAGTATTGATTCATCTTAAAGATTACCTTATATTCCCTTCTTAACCTAGTTTGATATTTAGTCTGCTCCATTCCCCTACTCGGTTAAACACATATCAAGTCTTGTCGAATCACAATTGTTTCAATCAAGGAAAGGGTAATATGCGCGATGAGTTTAAGATTTTCAGAGTATGATTTTCATCTTTAGTGTTGTTTCGCTACCAGTAGGCCTGGATAGCAACCCATTAGAGTCATTATAGGAGAATAAGCATTTCTTTACTGCCAATGAGTTTGGACAATACTTTGGCAAAGTCACTTGCTTCACCTCCCTGTGCAGTAATCCTTTCTCTTCTTTCACCCTTTATTTATTTATTTAATAGGACTTTTATTCAAAACTTTTTTATTTTTAACAGGCGGAACAGGGATATCGACTTATTGAGAGTAGAGGAGGTTGCCTCTTCATAGAAGTATTTATATACCTCTGATATTGGTTTGCTTGCTTTATATTTTCCTCTTATCCTTTCTCTACTTGACTGTATCGACAAGAAAAACAATATTTACTTACAATACTGAGTTAAGGAATGAATATCCTAAACTAGATACGAGAATTATAGTTCGACCAAAGGATTTTCTTTCGAGTGGATCATATTTTCCATTCAAAAACCATTGACTTTAAAGATACATAAACCCAAGATAGAGAAGAGGTAACAAATTAGCTAAGCATTGTTCATCATCACAATTGCCCTTTTCAAGTTTTGCCACATTGTGTTTTGAGCCAAAAAAGAGCATATTTCATGCAAAGTATTACTAAACAAAACAAAAAGAAAATACATGACTAGACAAAACTAAAGAACAAAGAAAATGGAGGTGGAACAGAAAACAACATGGATAATATATAATAAGAAAACAAACAAATGAAGAGAGTTGATGGAGAGCAGGATAGAGGGTGGATGCAATGCAAGGGAAACTAAATGAAACTAAGCCTACTCCTAACCTAATCAGGTAGAAGGTTAGGGGTAAGTGTAATGATATTTCCAATGATGTCACTGTTGTTCCCGACCTACAAACACAAAGATAAGAGTGATTAAAACTGATATATAATAGTGTGCAACATAAAGGATAGAAGCTTGAAAATATTGCACAAAACATTGAAGTTCTTGCTTGTTAACAAAATAATGTGCCATATCGACCAATTTTAACTAGTTTTGAGCTTTACCTTGTTGATTGAAATATCGATAATACAAATCTTGCTGGTTACGTCTAAATACACATTCATCCGTGTTTTCAGTTCTCGCAGACATCAAGAAAGATCGAAACTTGTTATTTGTAATGGAGCTCACTAGGTAAGATTGCTCTAAGCATTCAACAATTGGATGATGATATTCATAACGACCATTTTGAAGACCCTGAGACTGATGAGAAGATAAATTCTCAAATAAAACATTCAAATCACAACGAGAATCTCTAGTATCATGACCAAATTGGTCGATTAACATACAAGGTTATCGATTCGCCATTAGTTCCCTTTGTATCTAGTTGCATGCAAATTCAACGATAAGAAAGCTTAGGGAATTCAAGACAATTGTTGACATTGTGAATCTAGGAAACCAATTAGGATACTGAGTTGACTAAATATTAGAAACATGTGTCAAATCAAGCCCAATACTAACACAAGAGTTTTGGTTGACTAAATGGTTGAAGCAATTGCAATTACTCTTGAAAAGGAAATGTGCCATGGAGATGATCAGATTCACGATATGCACAAAAGAGATAATAAAATGATCATATTTGGAAGAGGTTAACAGAGAAAAATCCTTCAACCCAAAATGACCTTTACCTTAATAATCAGAAAGAAAGGCCTTGAAATTGTAAGGATTTGTGAAAGAAGTGCTTTCCAACCCTTGGTCTAGCTCAATGGTTGACATGTAAAGGAAATAACCAAATAAAAACCTTATATTTGATAAAAAATTGTATCTTGAAGATCATGAAGATCAACTTGAAAATACCAAGATTCCTTTAAGAATGGACTCATAACCAACGGATGAATGTTAACGAAAGAATTATGCGTGAAAATATGGATGCAACTTATTTCAGGGATCTTAACAGTATTACGAGAACCTGACATAACCATCAGTAAGAGCTCATCAAAATTTGGGAGACATAAAAACATCAACAGGTAGACATGCACCACTATCATATGATGTATCAATGAAAACACTGTCAATGCCATTGATTTGATTAGATTTAGGATTAATCATATTAGACTGTTAATGGACCGAAATTTGAGACACATCAATTTGAAAAATCCCTTGATCATTTAGAGTTGGAAGATATTGCTCCTGACTTATGAAAAATTTACAGGTGAATAGATCATTAATAATAGATTCAAACTTTTCATCCTCTGATTGTATTATTGCACCATCTTGTACCTGATTGAAACCATGATCAACCAGATATAGATCGAAAGGATTTAAGGGGGATGCTAGTGTTAAAAGTTATCAAATAGATCTGGTTACAATGAAAAGTGTGCTAGAGGTGAAGAGGGATTGTAAGATTCAGGAGGAGGATAAACAATTGTACTTAAATCACATTGAACTTGAAAGAACAAGAAATCAACATCATTTTCATCAGTATAATGGTCAAAGATAGGCATATCAATATGACATTCAGATTTACTAGGATCTTCCAAAGATTAAAAAACTGGACAACTTACCCTTCCAGATTTGACATCTAAACATGAATCGACTAAATAAAATTTAGGATCATTATGAATTAAACGAGCATTCCAATTCACAAATGGAGATTTTAAACTATGAGAAATAGATTCCGGATCGATACCTTGTAAATACATGCCCTCAAAATAAGAGAAGATATCATTTGATATACTTGAATGTTCACCACCATATGTGTTAATGGAAAAATGAGTGTCATGGTGATGGTTATCTAATGTCCCAACTTGGATGTGAGGTTCAAAGTCATTTGACAGGTTATCAAGATTAGAAGATCGAAGATCGTCTAGAAAGGCAAGATTATAAGACATACCTTCAAAACTTTTCTCCTCTATATGTGAAATACAACTACCTTGTTCTTGATTACCGCTTGAAACAATGGGTTGAACATCATTAAAAGTTGAACTAGGTTGATGAAGCAGATTAAAAAATAAGGAATCATGAAACATAGGTGGTAGATGTTTTAGAGTATCCCCAGAGACCATCAGTTTTTCATTTGGACGATATTCAAGATTGGAATTATGTATATTAATATGATCTTGAAAACCAGAGGGATCAACTTTAACTTTAGAATCCATGCAATTACTGAACCATTCCAAGTTTTCTTCAGTAGGATGTGGATCATAAGAATTGGATGGAGATTGAATGGATAGATCAATAGTTTGATTTTCAAATTTCCCAACTTTAACATCATCACCAGGATGCACATAAATTGGTACTAGAAAAGGAAGAGGGCAAGGAAAAAAAGGAATAGTATGTTCCTCCTCAGAAGATTGAGGTATCCCATTATTTACAAAAGTTGGGGAGAGAGAATTATCGAGGGGTTCAAATCCAAAAGACCTCAAAGAGAGTAGAATCAAATTCTAATTTTTTCCCATAATGAAATTTGAATCGATAACTCCCTCGGGAAATTTATAGTAATGGTGAAGAAACCTATTAAGAAAATCTTCAGCAGATTCACCAGGTTCCATTTTAAGCAAATCAATTCTTCACATATATCTTGATAATCATACTTGTCAAAATCTTCATGAAGCTCCTTAACAAGTTGTTTAAATGAATGTATAGAAGCAACATGTAATGTATGACACCATTTCTTAACTTGACATTCAAATGTGAGGGTGAACAACCTAGCCATGACATATTTACGATGAATTCCATTAGAGAGACAAAAATGCATAAATTGAAAGAAGTGTTCGAGGACAATTAGTTCACTCTCGCCATCAAACTTAAATTGATACAAGTTATGAATAAGTTTTGCAAGGATGTAAGATCAATATCTTTAGAAAAACATCTTGGGATTAAGATTTGGGAAAGAGCCATTTAAGATGAGAGATTCAAATTAGACTTAATGGACACAGCTTTTCATTTGGCCCCCTCCTTCTAGCGCCAAAATGTTATCAGTTGTATATGCCACCAACATATAGGGGGTCTCCCAGATGTGAAGTCCCAAATATACCTCACACTGTTTGGAGTCGGAGCCCCATCTGGAGTATCAACCCAACCACTATAACTGTAAGATTCACCTTGGTTTCAATGAACAACATAAGAGATTATATACATAATCCTTGAACAAGAAAGTAAGTTGACATTGTGAAACACCGATTGTAATGTGTAAAAGGAGACTTTCACGAGGGGAGAGACAAAATTGAACCCCTAGAAGGAAGTAATAGTATTGACCTAAGAGAGACACATAAGATCATAAAAAAATTCATTAGCGAAATAGTTCACATAATGATTATTGAAATGAATACAATACACATTCAACATGATGAGTACCAAAGCCACCAAAATAATTCAATTTCTCTAGTACACATGAACACAACATATACCATAAACATCCCAAGAATAGTCCTAAAACATTTGCGATACATGCATGAAAATGTGTTATCTCATTGAGCTTCAATACTAGGTGAAAGATCCAAGTACACAATTATAATGGCGAGGCACTAGTTCCAGTAATGGAACATTAAGTCACTTCTTGCTTCTCCAAAGAATAAATTTCTCTCCTACGCCAAGTAGAGAAGCTAAGACTAGCTCGCTAAATCTTATGCCTTCAAAAAGCATTTTTCTTGAGTTATGAGGTTGCTTTATAACAAGGGGGATGACCTTTCATATCCCCATGACTCTTGAGTTACCCTCATGACCCTTGTACTTCAATTATGACCTTTGGACTTCTATGCAACTCTTGAACTTCTAAATGACATTTGGGTTTCTCCTAAAGACATTTTGTCCATATATGACTAAGTGACTCTTCATGTTCCACATATGACTATTGGACATCCACATATTACATTTTGTACTTTTCTTGAGAATGCATCATTACATTCCACATGATGATGTGGCATGACACATGGAAAAATATTAACCATTATGATAACACTTGTACAAATTACAACTTCACAATGATGACATGGAATTCATGATGAGGTGTCAATGCCTCGCTGTCTTCCTTGCTACTTCATCTTGAATTCTTGATGATAAATTTGATCTATGCATCGTCTTCAAGAAGGATCTTTCTTTTTCTTCATTTTCACCCTCCAAAGGCTCTTTGATCAATATTAGAATCTACTCAGTCATCATGCAATGTCTTCTTTTTGTCTCCATCCGTGATTTGCTTCATGTTTCCATGATAACTTTATTTTGTTCTTCTTTTCCACAAGTGTTTCTTTATGCATTCTCCTTGATATATTCTCTTGAGAATCACTTTGTCATGCTATTAAGGTACTTGTGCCAATGAAAATAAATCATGAAGAGGAAAAATCAGTTTAAAAACATCTATTCTATCGCTACCTAGATCATGGAATGATCCGCTCATGACAGGCTTGTGAGAGGGTTAAAAGAAGAAGTCTTGATTAGGAGGGAATAGTCAAACTCATCAAGGCTCACAAGTGGCCTTCAAGGTGTGCTTGTGCACTCAAGAAAAAGAGAGAGAGAGATATATAAATTAAGGGCGCAAGGCTTAGGTCTGTAGCATAAAGTGGAATCATTCATTGGTTTAAGATGCGCTCAAGGAAGCTAAGGAGGGCGCAAGGGCACACAGTAAAGGAACGAAGAGGTCAGACTTCAAGCCTTCCAAGTGTTCTCATGCACTCAAATAAAAAAGGAGGGCACAAGGGCATACACTCAAGTGTCTAAGGGGTCATGCTTCAAGCATTCATAGTGTGCTTATGCACTCAAGAGGAACTAGGAGGGTGCAATTCTTCGAGTTGAAGGAGTGTGCTCAAATGAAGGATTTAAGCTTCATGATTATGCCATGCACTCTTTAATATAAGGATGAATGCTTCATGCTTCAAGAGTGTTCCATGCGCTCAAAGGCTTTAGGATTTAAGATATGCCATGTGCTCAAAGGGAAAGATGAAGGCTTCGTGCTTCAAGAATGCACGATGCGCCTTAAGGATTTGTGCGTCATGAGTGCACCATGCAATCTAAGGGAAGGCTTTATGCTTCGTGAGTGCACCATGCTCTTTAAATATTTATGCTTCGTGAGTGTGCCATGCATTCTAAGGCTCTGTGATTTATGAGTGCGCCATGCGTTTTTTAAGAAACAAAGGATCCTTATTTGTTTCGAAGTGTTCTTCATTGTTTCGAACTACACTTAATTCTTTCAAAGTGTGCTCAGGATTGAGAGGGTGCAATTATCTCCAATTGTGGCTACGTGTTCATCTGGAATGCACTTTTCACTGAGGGAGACAACAAAAGGTTAGGTGACTTATTCTTAGGAAGTACTAATGAGCTGTGAGAGGGAGGACACCTTAGAAAATATTTATTGCACAAGTATGGGAGGAAAGATATGTCAAAGAGGCTCATGAATAAGTTGCGATCATCACCCAGTAAGAGGATTAATGCCTTTAGAACTTAAAATGGCTAAGTGTGAGACTATCAGAGTAGGAGAAAGAAATGCATCCCAACATGACTCAAACATGGATTTCACACACAAATTCTAATGGTACAAGCCAATAGGATGCATAAGACTCATGAACAATAGTGACACCTTAAACAAAACAACAAAGCAACAACTATTTCTAAGTGCGAGAGTTGAAACAACACATTAAAACACTTAGAAGATAGGTTACAATAGAAGTGATGACTGTGGCCAAAAGGTGCACTAAGCTATAGGAATGTGTCTAGCGCATATTGTAATAATATGTAAGACCACCTAATGTAGAAGAGTGTGACAAAACTAATTTCGGTGATACACAAAGGTGTGACACATGCAGGAGTAAAAACAAAAAATTTACCCCTACGACAAGAGGAAAATATGAAGAAGACAATTGAAAAATGTGAAGGGCCTTGAAAGAGACACATTCTAGAGAAAAAATAACATGAAAAAGACACTAATTGAAGTTGAAGAAAGACAAAGAAACAATTGTAAACATGAAAATGACGCTTGTGAAGGAAAAAGTGCACAAAAATGATAGTTGGGAAAACTTGCCAAACTAAAAGTACAATTTCAATAAAAGTGAAGGAGGTTATCAATAAAAGTGTGCATTGACTGTCAACATGAGCTGATCATCACATAGACACTGTCTTGATGGACAATGTTATGCTTGTTCAAGCTTGCATATAGTAAGTGTTCTCATGAACTTATCGAAGACTATGCATGTGAGTGCAAGTGACTTGACTGTTTAAAACTAGCAAGAAGACTTGAATGCTTTTCAAAACATCAAACAACCTATTGATGGTGATGGAAATCAATCAACCCAGGGGATCTCCCCGATATGAAGTCCCAATCAGACCTCACCATTTGCTGTAGGATTTCCATCCGGTGTAAAGGGATGGTTGCCAAATCCTTAAAGATCTACCTTGGCTCTAGACGTCAGCAAAAGAGAGTGATGCAATGGTGTCTTAAAAAAGCAAGGGAGGTGTGCCTAGTGAGTGTGAAGTGCAACTATGTTAAGGTTATTATACTACAAAGGGGAAGAGAAATGTGAGCCTATAAGTGAGAGGTAATAGTACCACCTAGGAAGAGACACAGATGAACTAGAAGGACCTATCCAACATCCAACGGAATAGTCCACAACAGATGCGACAATCGTTACAATCAACAAGAAAGGGAAGATCGATCTAACATTTGGTGGAATAGTCCACAACGAATGTGGCAATTGTTATAACCAATGGATAAGGAAAGATATGTCTAGTATCCTGCAAAATAGTCCACAAGGATGAGATAAAAAAAACAACCATTACAACACATTCTCAAGCAAGATAAGCACAAAAATAACCAAAATAGTTTAACTATCTTAGTACATGTGAAAGAAAAGATGAATACAAAATTCCACAGAATAGTCTTAAAAACATTCATAGTTCATGCATGAAGAACATGCTGGACTGAAAAGGCTTCTGTTATTAAGATAAAGTTCCAAGACACATATTTACATTGTACATCACTAGCCCCAGTAGTGGGACATTGGAGCCACTCCTTGCTCCTCAAAGAACTAGCTGATCTCTCTAATGCCTTGCAGGAGGAGCCAAGATGAAAAAGTCCCTTTATCATACAATGAGGGGGTATATATAACCAAGGGGTGATGCTTTCCCCTTATGAATCTTTG
The DNA here is from genome assembly GCA_000404065.3 of Pinus taeda. NCBI lineage: Eukaryota > Viridiplantae > Streptophyta > Pinopsida > Pinales > Pinaceae > Pinus > Pinus taeda. The sequence continues at coordinate 54,181 of APFE030521732.1, read as the reverse complement.
ACTACCCTCATTACTATTCAACTTCCTATGGCTTTTCAACTTACATGACTCTTCATATTCATGTGTGTCCATTGGACTTCCAATTTACAACACATTTGATTTACAATATACATGGCACACAATACTGATGTGGTATATGAAAAATCATGACATGACTTGACATGACACTGCTGACAGGGAATGGATTGATGATGTGGTAATGTTAAGTTGTTGTTTCCGCTGAGTGCTAGATGTGTTCTTGGATATGCTTTCTCTTCTCCTTCGCATAAATTGATAATGCGATGTCTTCAATGATTTTTGGTCTTGGCAGGTGGTTGCATACTTGTATTCCTTCGCTTTCTCTTGGTAGGTCCACTTGTTTGTTCAACTACAAGTGAGTCTTTAGGCATGCTTCCCTCCTCCTTCTCCTTCTTCATCGTCTCACCATGACTTGACAGTGTACCTGTTCCTGCAATTCAATGATGATGGGACGACATCAATCCAAAAAATCCCTAGTCTAGGACGATGCTTTATTATCCATGAACTGAGCTTGGGACAACTGACAGGCTAGGAGAGAGGGTCCAGTATCTGCGCATTGCACAGTTTCAAGTGTAAGAGAGAGTGATTGATCACTGAAACTGCGCAGAGCGCAACTCAGGCTTAATTGAGGAACCTTTCAGCAGAGTCCCCATTAGGGAGAGAAATAACGCAGTGGCCACTGGGAGTATGGATTGCATAGTTCAAGCCAGCAATGGGTGATGTGGGATGAGGCCCTGAGAGGTCAGTTCTACAAAATTCTTAGATTCAAGGGAGACTAGGCAACAGAGAGGCCCGAAGGATAAATCTGCATAGTTCTTGAGGTCAATGAGCTCCGATTGAGGGAGGAACACTATAGGACATATTTGCGTAGTTCTAGAGGCCAAAGGAGGTTAGGTTCTCTGTGCATTACAGGGTTCCAACAGGAAAGGGAAAATATTGAGGATTGGAAGTGCGAAGTGCACAGTTCAAGTCAGATTGGGAGGAATAAATTCATAATTCTAGGGGTCAAGGAAGCTTGATGGGCTCTAGAATTGCACAAAACAACCTCCTTGGAGGACTACGATTGTGTAGTTCTAGGCAGCAAGGTCACATCAAGGAGGGTTGAGACTACGCAGTGCATAGTTCAGTCAGGGCCTGGTGAAGTTGAGTTTCCCGGTGGGGAAGGTTTTTTGAAAATGGCTAAGTGCGGGAGGAAGATAGACTTGTGATGAACTTGAACTTGTGATCACACACTTAGAATACTTCGAGGAAACGACAACATAGACCACCAAAGAAAAAAACAAAGCATTACCATCTATGTGACTATCTCATGACAAGAAGCGATAAGTGCAACACTTGAGATAGGCTTTAGGATGACTGTGATGACACTTGTGCGATAGTTCTCAAGATTTTGTGTATGACTGCGACATGTGTTTCCATGGCAAGGAAAACTCGTCTACACAAAGAGAAACCTTCGAAACCACCAGAAAAATATCGCAACATTACATATCAGTCAAATATGCCAAAAGATGACAGTTAGCCCAACATGCAAAAGGGAACAAAACACTTAGTGAAAACACTTGGAATGACTTTTAATGTCTGTGACCATACATGTCATTGAAGACATAAGAATATGACAATGGTAAGATGTCCTTCATACTACGCTAAGAGGTGTATTTAAACTTCATGAAAGATATGCTTTGTTTTTCTTACCTACTCTCCAAAGGGTTGTCAGTCAGATGGAGTCTTCATGCGGTCCTGATCTTCTATCATGCCCCGGGGTTCCTTGGTATTCTTATATAATGAATATCTTTTCTCCTTAGCTCCTTGAGTGTCATCTAGTATGTCCTCCTTCTTCATCTTCTTCTTTATCATATTGCCATAGTGTAAGAGAGTACTTGCATCTGCAACTCACTCATGACAAGATGACATCAACCTAAAACCATTGGCCTAAGATAGAGCACTTGGATTCATGAAGCCAAGGGTCAATATTGATCACTGAGATTGCGCAGTGCGCAACTCAGGCCAAACTGAGGGAAATTTCTACATAGCCCTCACTGACATAAAATTTGCATAGTACTAACTGAGGGGAAAAATTGTGTAGTTCAAGCAAGCAGTGTCTACTGCGGGATGCAGTCTTGGGAGGAAAAATTGTGTACTTTTAGGAGGCAAGGGGGACTTGGAAGTTGAGAGGCTTGAGGGGAAGAACTGCACAGTTTCTAGAGACAGTGAGTTCTGACTGAGGGAAGGACATTGGAGGAAGCATCTACGTAGTTTTGGATGCCAAATGAGGTTAGGATTTCTGTGCATTGCACAATTCCAACAGGCAAGGAAAAATATTGAGGGTTGCAGACACGAAGTGCACAGTTTAGGAAAAATGGATGAGGTTAGGTTTCTAGGAATCCTCTTGAATTTGGCTAAGTGTGGGATTAGTGGAACCAATGTGAACTGTGATAGAACTCGACTGTGACCACACACTTGGACACTTATTGATACAACATAGATGATCCAAAACATATGAAAACATACTTTGCTTAATGCAACAACCTTTCTGGAATTTGGAAATGAGTGTGAAACATGTCTATATGATGATAACAACTCATTTTCACAAAAAATTCCCCTTGAAGCAAACCAAAACTCCTCTTTGCATGACGAGCGATAATTCCCATGCTTGAAGATGACACTTTCTATATAAAGGTAAAAGTGTAAATAACTCTTGAGATCCAAGAAGGGAGATTGAAATCATCAACTGATCAATGAGTGATTAAGGAATGACTCACCATAGGATCCACAGTAGGCTCCAATATTTGAGTGTAGCCCAAAATTTTGGAGGGTGTTTCAGTTGCTACAAAACTTCGCGACACACTACTTTAGTTAACTCCTTTCGTGCACGGTGTTGGTTCTTCAGGGAGTATTGATTCATCGTGCAGATTACTTCGCCCTTCCCACTTTCGCCATGAACATACATGGTCCCCTCTATACCTTCTTAGTCAATCACAACATAATATTTAACATAATCACAATGTTTTGAGTCGGGAAGGGTACTGTGTCTTGTGAGCTTAATATTTTCAGAGTATAATTTTTCATCTCTGGTGTTTCTCCGCTACCAACAGACCTGGACAGTACCCCGACGGAGTCATGTAGGAGCACAAACATTACTCCGCTTCCAGCGAGCTTAGACAATACCCCGATGGAGTTTCTTGCTTCACCTCTCTGTGCAGGAAGCCTTTCTCTTATTTCACCTTTATTTATTTATTTGAAGATAATTGTGCATTGGCACTTATTTATTTTGGGGTGGAAGGGGGATCTCGAATTATTGAGAGCATAAGAGGTTTTTCCTTCAGAGAAGCATATAAAGACCTATGATTTAGGTTTGCTCGTTTAGATTTCTCCCCTTCTCTGCTTCTACTAGTTAGATAAGCTTGAGAACACCAAAGAATAAAAACCGAGTATAGGCATGAGGTTTCTAGACTATAAATGGGTTCATGGTTGGACCAAAACTCTCGTTACAGACGAATCATATTTTTCGTTGGAACCTCATCGGCCAAAAGATGTAACCAATAAAATGAAGATGGAAAGATGGTTAGCCAAATGCTGAAGTGTCACAAGACTCTTTATAGTTTGTCAACACACATACTAAGAAGCCAAAATAGGTCTAGGCACAACACTTATTCGCATGATGAATACAAAAGGAAAAGCTCAACAAGAAAGAAAGCAAGACGAAAAGAAAGAAAACACACAATAAGGAAACATAACCATAAGACAAGTGAATAAAATGGCTAGAGAAAACACAATGTAGAATCAAAATAAGAAAACGAGGACAAACTATAGGGAACAAGTGCATAATGGGTGCAAGAAGGGAAAACTAGCATGCAGCTAATCCTACTTCTAGCCTAACAACTAGAAGGTCGGGGTCACATATAATGAAATTTCCAGTGAAGCCACCGTAGTCGTTCCCAAACTGCATCCACAAAGATATGAACAATTAAAACATATAAAAAGTGATGTGAAACAAAAGATATAAAAACTTGCACAAGAAAAGGAAGGTCTTGCCTATGGGAAGAAAGGTGTGTCACACCCACTACTTTTATCCAATTCACATGCTTACCTTTTCGATGAATACCATTTTTTAACAAACCTTGGAAGCTTCTTGCGGATGTGTCTTCATCTACACTGACCTCCTTAGGAAGTGCAAGGAAAAATTGAAACTTGTTGTTAGCTATAGAGATTTTTAGGTAAGATTGTTCCAACCATTCAATGTCTGAATCGTAAAATTCATGATGGCCCTCTTGAAAACCCTTAAATCTTGGAAGCTGTGAATTTTAAATTAGAGGAGCGAGATTACGATGGGAATATTGTGAGAAAAAATAGATCTGATCATGCTCAGCAATCATGCCAAGACAACGAGGACCTGCCATAACCATCAACGAAGGCTAAAGTGCCTCGCCTACTTGACAAAAATATGAATAGAGAGATGTTGAACAATGAAGATCAAGATATGTGAAACAACTGTCATTGGATGTGATGATGGGAAAATGATAAGCTGAATGACAGTCACCAAAAACAGAGAAATGATCAGATGAGATGATTGAAGCATCAGATTCCCAGTTTGCAATAAACAAAGAAAAAATGATTTGAATAGTCTTTCAAATGCTTTGAACAATCGAACCAAGTTCCTTGCGAGCCAAAGATGACAGACAATTTTTTTTAACTAGTGTCAAACTGTACAAGCATCATAGTCATCATAAGAGTTTAAAAATGATGCCATCACCACATATACATGACACCAGTTGGGACATGGTGAACGAAGAAGAACTTGATTCGTGTGACAACTTGTGCATTCATTATTACTCAAGAGGATTTCTGGTGCAATGAGAGGAAAAATTTGCAATATAAAATTCATATGAAGATTGAGGAGATGGCCATTATGGGATACATTTGATAAGTATGATTCCTTCGGGAAAAGATAGTCCTTGGAATGATCAACTTCATAATTCCACGACTCTATGAGAGATACACATTCCTAACCCAAGTTTGATTCAATTTATTTACATGAAGATGAATGATTTGTAACAAATTCTTGAATTCGGTCAGAAGTAAAATCTTGAAAATTTGAAAGGTCACACCCAGAATACCAAACATTTTTCACAAGCAAATTTACATTGAGTGAAACCATGCAAAGAGAAGGATTGTGCTAGGGAAACCAGATCTGACTTAGTTCGGAGGGCTTAATAGAGTTGCACGATCCTGACATAACCATCAATGGAAGTTGAAGTGCCTCCAATCCCTGGAAGGTCCGAGAACTTCCCAGGATTGTAGAATCAAATTTTGAAGTTTGAACCAAATCATGCATGGATTGAGGATAACTGCTATTGCTAATTTTAGTTAGACCACTGTTGGTTGGATCACAACCATCTCTATCACAAATTTTACCGGATTTTCCAACTTCAAAAACCAAATTGCTCAAATCAGAGGACTCTTTTGGTCGAAAGTTCAAAGATAAATGAATTGGTGAGATCTCATGAGCCAGATGATTTGAATATTTGTCCTAATGCAAGAGAAGATATGATGAGGGGTGGGAAGGGTTCTCTATGATTTGATTATTTTCAATTTCATCATGGACAACCTCACCGCCTTGTGTCAATCGAGGGGATAACTCATCGGATGAAGAAATTGAAGAGAATGAGGTATCTCTATCACAAGTAGATGTATTTCAAATGGTTGGACAAAAGGGATGGTGAGGTGAAGAGGAAGTTTCGATATGAATGGAAATATAGTTATCATCATTGGAATGATCACTTCCCAAGGCAGGGGGTGATTGAAAGAATTGATTGCATTGGATTATCTATTGAGATTAACAAATTGAGAATCATTAAAAAATGTAAATGCATTATATTGACATGGAACATTCTGAAAAAGAGAGGAAAGATTGAAAACATTGTCACCTTTCTGCTCCTCTACTTGTGTATTGTGACCACTTTATACCTGATCACAATTTGAGCCAGTTGCTTGAAAATCAAGAGAATGTGAAGAACTAGATGGTGGAGCAGATCGATCAACTGGGTTATGGTGATTCGCAAGAGTTGGGGAAGCAAAAAATCAGGAGGTTCAGGCTCAATGTGTGAAGCGACAAGAACCAAGTCCTCAAACTCTTGTTTCAAGAAATCCCAGTTCAAATGTTTTTTAGGAATTTCATAACAGAGGTGAAGGAATTGATCAGAAAAATCCTCAATTTATTCATAAGGCTTCATTATTAAAAGATTTATTCTTCTACAAACATCTTAGTAGTTATACTTATAAAAGGCTTTATGAAGCTTCTTGGCAAGCTGGTTGAATGAATGGATATAAGCAATGGGTAATGTATGACACCAACGATTAACACAACCTTTTATTACGAGGGTGAGTAATATATCCATGACATATTTGGAACATATTATGTGAGAAAGACAAAGACAAACAACTTGAAACAAATGTTCACAAAAAGTTTATTCACCCTCACCATCCAACTTAAATTCAGACAAATTACGATAACTTCCGCAGGGATGGTACGATTAAGATCTTTAGAAAAATATCCCGAGATTATGATTTGGGGAAGAGCTATTTTAAATAAGAGATTCAAACAAGACTCAACAAACATAACCTATCGTTTGGACCTCCTTCTAGCGCCATTTTATTGGCAGTGCTAGAAATCCAACCAAGGGGATCCCCCTGATATGAAGTCCCAATCAGACCTCACACCATTTGGTGTAGGAGTCCCATTTGGTATAAAGGCCCGATTTCCAAATCCTTAAAAATATGCCTTGAATCTAGCTGTCAACATAGGAGAGTGATGCAATGGTGTCTTCGAAAGGAAAGGGAGGTGTGCTTAGTGAGTGTGTAGTGAAACTGCGTCAAGGTTCTTCTACTACAAAGGGGGAGAGAAAAGTGAGCCTCTAAGTGGGAGCTAATAATACCACCTAGGAAGAGACACACATGAACTAGAAGGACATATCCAACATGTAGTGGAATATTCCACAACAGATGTGACAGTTGTTACAACCAACAAACAAGGGGAGATCCGTCTAATATTCAGCGGAATAGTCCACAACGGATGTGATGATCATTATAACTAATGAACAAGGAAAGGTTTGTCTAGTATCCTACAGAATAGTCCACAAGGATGAGACAACAATAACAACCATTACAACACATTCTCAACAAGATAAGCACTAAAATGACCGAAATAGTTCAAATATCTTAGTACATGTGAAAGCAAACATGAAATACAAACATCCATAGAATAGTCTTACAAACATTCATAGTTCATGAATGAAGAATGCGATGGCCTAAAAAGGCTTCTTTTATTAAGAAAAAGTTCCAAGACACATATTTACATTATACATCACTAACCCTAGTAGTGGGACATTGGAGTCACTCCTTGCTCCTCAAAGAACTAGCTGATCTCTCTAATGCCTTGCGGGAGGAGCCAAGGTGAAAAAGTCCTTTTCTCATACAATGAGGGGGTATATATAACCAAGGGGTGATGCTTTCCCCTTGTGACTCTTTGACTACCCTCATGATTGTTCACCTTCCTATTAATTTTCAACTTACATGACTCTTCATATTCATGCGTGTCCATTGGACTTCCACTTTACAATACATTTGATTTACAATATACATGGCCCACAATAGTGATGTGGCATATGACAACTCATGACACGACTTAACATGACACTGTTGACATGGACTGGATTTATGATGTGGTAATGTAAATTTGCTATTACTGTTGAGTGTTATATGTGTTCTTGGATATGCTTTCTCTTCTCCTCTGCCTAGCTTGATAATGCGGGGTCTTCAATGATCTTCAATCTTGGCAAGTGGTTGCATACTTGTGTTCCTTCGCTTACTCTTGGTAGGTCTACTTGTCTATTCAACTACAAGTGAGTCTTTAGGCATGCTTCCTTCCTTATTCTCCTTCTTTATCATCTCACCATGACTTGATAGTGTACTTGTTCCTGCAATTCACTCATGATGGGACAACATCAATTTGGAAGCTCCCTAGTCTAAGACGATGCATTATTATCCATGAACTGAGCCTGGGACAAGTGATAGACTGGGGGAGAGGGCCCAGTAACTGTGCATTGCACGGTTTCAAGTGTCAGGGAGAGGGATTGATCACTGAGACTACACAAAGTGTAGCTGAGGATTGACTGAGGACATTTTCATCACAGTCCCCACTGGGGAGAGAAATTGTGTAGTTGCCACTGGGAGTCAGGATTGTGTAGTTCAAGCTAGTTGTGGGTGATGTAGGATGAGGCCCTGAGAGGTCAATTTTGTGCAGTTTTTCAGAGGCAAGGGGGACTGGATAGCAGAGAGGCATAGAGGATAAATTTTCGTAGTTCTTGAGGTTAGTGAGCTTCGGATGAGGGAGGGACATTGGAGGACACATCTATGTAGTTTTGGAGGCCAAGGGAGGTTACAATTTCTATGCATTATGGGGCTACAAAAGGCAAGGGAAAATCTTGAGGACTGAAAGTGCAAAGTGCGTAGTTGAATTCAAACAAGGAGGAAGAACTGCACAATTATGGGGGTCAAGGAAGGTTGCTGGGCTCTGGAATTGTGTAGTACAACTACCCTGTAGGACAATGAATGTGCACTATGTAGTTCCAAATAGCAAGGTTACATCAATAAGGGCTGAGACTACATAGTGCATAGCTCAATCAGGGCCTAGGGACGCTGAGTTGCCTAGTCGGGAAGGTTTTAAAAAAATGGCTAAGTATGGAAGGAAGATAGAATTGTGATGAAATTGAACCTGTGATCACACACTTAATATACTTTGATGAAATGACAAAATAGAACACTAGAGAAAGAACAAAGCATTAACCTCTATGTGATTGTCTCATGACAACAAGAAACAAGTGCGACACTTGAGATAAGCTTTAGGATGACACTTATACAACATTGGTCAAGACTTTGTGTATGAGTGCGATAGGTGTTTACATGGCTATGTCAACTTGTCTACACAAATACCAACCTTTGAAATCACCAAAAAAGGATCACAACATTACATATGAGTCAAACATGTCAAAAAACGACAGTTAGCCCAACATGCAAAAGGGAACGACACAATTAGTGAAAATACTTGGAATGAATTTCAGTGTTTGCGATCATACATGTCATTGAAGGCATAATTATGTGACAATGGTAAGGTGTCCTTCATACTATGATAAGAGGTGTATTTCAACTTCATGAAAAATGTGCTTTGTTTTTCGTACCTACCCTCTAAAGCGTTGTGAATTAGATGGAGTCTTCATGCGGTCCTGATCTTCTATCATACCCTCGGGTTCTTTGGTCTTCTTATCTGATGATTATCTTTTCTCCTCAACTCCTTGAGTGTCATCTAGTATGTCCTACTTCTTCATCTCCTTATTTATCATCTTTGTGTAGTGTAAGAGAGTACCTGCATATCTAACTCACTCATGACGAGATGACATCATCTTGAAACCCCTAACCTAAGATAGAGCAATTTAATTCCTAAACTGGGTCAAGATTGAGGGAAAAGTCAGGGGAGAAGGCCTAGTGACTGCGTGATTTACGCAATTCAAGAAGCCAAGTGTCAAGCTTGATCACTGAGACTGCACAGTATGTAGCTTAGGCCAGACTGAGGGAAATTTTTGCAAAATCCTCACCAAGGGAAAGTTTGTGTAGTGCCCACTGAGGTGAAAAATTGTGCATTTCAAGCAAGCGAAGACTACTGTGGGATGGGATCCTAGGAGGATAACATACACAATTTTAGGAGGCAAGGGGGATTGGGTAGATGAGAGGCTTGAGGGACAAAACTGTGCAATTTATGGAGACAGTGAGTTCCGACCGAGGGAAGGACACTGTAGGAAGCATCTGCACACTTTTGGATGCCAAGGGATGTTGGGATTTTTGTGCATTGCGTAGTTCCAGCAGGCAAGGATAAATATTAAGGGTTGCAGATGCGAAGTGTGCAGTTTAGGAAGGTTGGATGAGGCTAGGTTGCTAGGAATCCTCCATAATTTGGCTAAGTGTGGGATTAGTGGAACCAATGTGAACAATGATAGAACTTGATTGTGACCACACACTTGGACATTTAGTGATACAACATAGATCACCAAAACATATGAAAACATACTTCGCTTAATGCAACAATCTTTCTGGCATTGGAAATGAGTGCGAAACATGTCTATATGATGAGAAAAACTCATTTTCACAAAGATTTCCCCTTGAAGAAAACCAAAAATCCTCTTTGCATGACGAGTGATAATTCCCATGCTTGAAGATGACACTTTTTTTAAAAAGGTAAAAGCGTAAACAACTCTTGAGATCCAAGAAAGGGAGCTTGAAATCATTAGCTAGACAATGAGTGACTAAGGAACAAACGATCACATGATCCACAATAGGCTCCAAAATTTGAGTGTAGGCCAAAATTTTGGAGGGTGTTGCATCCGCTACAACACAACCATGGAGTAACCATACGATGAAAAACTGTAAGATCCTCAGTAGGGTCCAATATTCAAGTGTAAGAAAAATTTTGGAGGGTGTTGATTGCAGTGACAAAACTTGATGACACACTGTTGGAATTCCAATTCAATGTTTAGGTTTAATTCTCTAAGCACAAGGTCTCAATCTTTCAAGAATTATTGATTCATCTTGCAGATTAACTTGGATTCCCTTATTAACCTGGTTAGAGATGTAGTCCGCTCCATTCCCTTACATAGTTAAACACAAATCAAGGCTTGCTAAATCACAATTGCTTTGATCTAGGAAAGGGTAATATGCGCGACATGTTTAAGATTTTGAGTATGAGTTTCATCTTTGGTGTTGCTCCGCTGCTAGAAAGCTTGGATAGTACCTAGACATAGTCACTATAGGAGCACAAGTGTTTCTTCGCTACCAGTGATCTTAGACAATACCTCAGTAAAGAGTTTGCATCCTAACCCATTGCATTCCTTCATCCCTGTATTAGTATTGACTCCACATTACATGGAATGCACACTAAATTTGTCATAGTGATTTTCCTAAGAACCTTCCATGATGGTTCTTCCAAGATCATGATGATCCACCTAAGAAATATGACTACTTATAACATAATGTTAGACAATATATGGATGATAAATATGCAAAATGGTCTTATCTATTCATCTTTCTAGATGATCTCTACAAAGCAACTTAATCATGTAAAATTCTAGACATGCTACTATCACATTCTTCTTTCTTATGATGCTATGCAAAACATACTATCCTAAAGGGAAGACTAAACTTCACAGAGAACTTGACTATGAATGAACCTTCTTTAGTAGTAAATATCCTTCTCTTCTTCCTTCTTTGCTTTCTTATTAGGTTCTCCCACTGCCTTAGCTACACGAGCTTCACTAGTTTCCTTTCTCTTGTTGTTCTGTTTATTTAGACAATCCCTCTTAAAGTTTCCAAATTCATTACATCCAAAACATTGCACTTTAGACATGTGTTTCTTCTTGGATTTACCAAACCTCCACTTCTTCATCTTCTTGACTCAGGCTAGAAAGGCTTGAGATTGCTTATTTGATCCAATATCATCATTGATCTTGATCCTTGATTCTTCCAATATGCACTGTGCCAACGACCCTTCAAAGGGAGTTGAATCCTTCTTGGAGTAAATGATTGTTGCGAAGCTGCTCCATTTTGGTGGCAATGCATTTAGTACACAAATAATTACTTATGAATCAATAATAGGTTCCCTAATTCCTTGCAGGTGGTCTCTTAGTTGAGAGACTCTCATGAGAAAAGATGCCACATATTCATACTCTAACTTATTCATTCTGTACAACTTGTTCATTAATGATATATTTTTTCTTGTTGTACTTACCGAATACAAATTCACTAGCTTGTCATACATGGCCTGGGAAGCCTTCAGATTTGCAACAGATGGAACAAGAGAATCCTTAATTGATTCAATTATGATCCTTTGATCTCTTACTTCCACTTTATTTTACTTTTCTAGTTCTTGTATCTTATCTTTCTCAGGTTCAGTAATTTCTCTAGTAACATATCCCATTACTTCTTGTTTTGTGAGTATCAAGTAAAATATTTTCTTCCATGTTAGATAGTTCGAATACCCAACGAGCTTATTTCTCTCCTTGTAGAAAAAGCCCATATGACTTGAAGATTCATACATATTGTAATAATATGTTACTTCCCTGAGATCACAATTTTCCTTGAAAATGTCTTCAAACTTATCAATGTTTTCAAGACCTTTGGATAGTTCTTGATGATGTCCTTTAAAGATGTTCCCTAGGATTCCTCCACCAATAATTTCCAAGATTGATGCCTTACAAATATAATTCCCTTTTATGAGATCAACACCCTTCTTGCGAGATTTATGTAGTCTTGATATTCTTCAATGTAGAAACCCTTGATTATAAGGGTATTCTACCAATAAGCCTTTAACCAGATCCCCTCTGGAGATAATTTTCCTTCTAGTCTTCTTCTTTCAGTATTTGAGAGCTTCCTATCTTTTGATCAACAATTCTTTCTAGTGTCCTTCCAGCTACCTTCCTTGTTCATCTTAGCTTTGATGCCATGTTAGAAAATGTAAAGAAACATTTATTATATCTTATTTTACTTAACCTTGATAGTTCTTGTGAATATTTATTTATATTATTCTTTGGTTAGACCTTTCATCAAAAAATATCAAGAAAAATAACAGTAAAAGAGGACACAAATATAAGCTCTCATCTAAGGAAAAATCTCTCAAAGGGGAAATCCCGAAAACTCTTCTCTTCTTAGAATCTAATTCAAATGAGATACCAAGTTGGATCTTTCTCAAGTCCTTCCTTTTCTTGTACCAAACTTATATACCCTGCAAGTTTGACCTGCCAGCTACAACACTACTACTCGACCTGTAACTTCGACCCTACAATTTCGGTCTTGTAGATTACAAGGAAACCCTAGATGAACCTCCTCTTGAGACCTTCCTAGAGCAAGATAGCTCCTCCTAAGGTAAATGAGATCTTGATCAAGTATTCTTACTTCCATCTACAAGATGCTGCACTTCTTCCTCCTGTAACTCGGACTTGCAACTTCGGCCTCTTACTGCAACCCATAAACCCTAGAATTTAGCACATATGAGAGAGATGGGGCCCATAAACATTAGATTTCATCCTTCCAACTTCTTCTTGACTTTCACTTTTCTTCTTCTTGCTTCCCAGCTATAGATTGAACTCTTTCTTGATATATTGAACTTTTGAGTGAGTGTATCCCAAATGAATTCAATTTTCCCCTTTATATAGCCTTCTCAAGGGGTTGAATTTTCTCCTTTGGGCCAACTTGATGATCCCAGGGTCAACTTGTACTCTTGGATATTCTAGCACTTTCTAGACTAAAAAATAATTCTTTATACAATTACAAATTTCCTATAAGGGTCTTATACATATGATGTTAACTCCATTGCCTCGTGACAATAAATCCTAAGACCTAACAAACCCTAGAAGCACAGAAAACATGCTTTTACCTAGAAGACCATCAATAATGAGCATGAAACCCATGCTTTAATAATAATAAATTTCTTTGTTTTTTTTCTTGTTTGTTATGTAGGATACATATTGAAATGAGTACAACAATTATGAAGACCGAATCTAGTTAAAATTTCGATAGGAGGGTTTTAGCACACACACATACACCTTCTCTGTGCGGCTAGAAACTAGGGTTTTATTTTTACAACTGATTTCATAGTTCGACAGTTAATCATAGATATTGGTAGTTGACCATAGGACTCTGAATCAAGGTTTTGATTATTAGCACCTTTGGGTTCATCTCTTGGATGCTGTTAAGTTGATTTTGCTGGATAGTTTTGTTGTTGAAGATATGGATGACTTCACTCTCTCTTTGTTAGGTCCCTATAATACTAGTGTATCCCCCTTATTATTATTGTTAGTGTAGCCCCCTATTTTTATTATGCCCCAAAGATGCCCATTATTGTTATTGTTGTTCCCTTACATTATTAATATGTAGGCTCTGAATATATTGTGACCCCTTAGACTCCTATATATACCAAGGAGGTCTTATCATTTGTATCATCCAAGAATTGTTCATTTATGTAATGTAAAGGAGGTTTACCCCTCAAAGAGGATAGTTTTTAAGTCATTGATCTTTCTTTTTTTTCTATTTTGTGAATTGGTTGCATAACGTTTGGTATCAGAGCTTTGGATTATAGGGTTTTGCTGCCTCAAACAGGTCATCTTGGAATTTTTTCTATAACATTTTTTATACAAAGCTTAAGAAGTTGGAATTTCTACCGCCTAGAGAAAAAATGATGGTGAAATTCGTGTAGAAATTTTAGATCTTGGTTCACTATTTTTTTTGAGAAATGGTTTGAGGAAATTAGGCTTTTTTGCATGCTCTAGAATTCAATATCAAACAGGTGACCTAGGGAAAATCATCATAACTTTTTCTAAGAGCGTCAGATTTGAATTTCATAAAAAGTGACTAAAATTGTATGGAATTAGTTTTTCGTGTATTATTTTCAAGACCGAATGTTGAAACAATGACACATGGCATTTTGTACAAGTTTGGTTTACTGAACCAGTCCATAACCATGTCATTGTAGGAGATTGGGGATAACTTTACTTGAAGAATCTAATATCAGTCTTAATTATGGCATTGGAAAGAAGACTCAGAGGGCTACCATAAAAAAAATTCAAACCTTGGACAGACTAAATTATAGAGTGACAGCCGTTTCAATATTGAGCTCCTAAAAGCAAGAAAGAAGTGTGTATTTTTTAAAAATTGCATAACTTTTGCTTGAAAAATGAGTTAAAGTGATTCCAAGGGCATATTGAAGCATACATGTTGGTATTTGGTTATGAAATTCCTCCCAAACAAAAGAATTCTACACCCATTAAGCCCTCAAAAATCTCTACTATGACACATTAAGAGGAAGAATTGCAACATGATATATCAAAATTACGGGACCAAGTGAAACAAATTTAGCTCTCACAAAGAGAAACCAAAGATGACATGGATGGATTAAAATGGGACATGGATGGTTTAAAAGTATAAATAAAAAGTTTTACGAATGGTTTAAAAGTAGTCGTGGAAGAAATGATGAATTTCAAGATGGAAGGATTGAAGGAAGGGTTGACAAAGTTACTGCAAGAAAGGCTTCCCAGTGGTGACAAAGTAATCCATGAAAATCGTGATGAGGACAACCTAAATATAGATTATGATTTTAGAGACTCCAATGTTGGGTTTAAGACACACCACATTCCAAATATCAATATGAGGAACTTTGATGGAAAAGATCTGGTAACATGGATACTACAGATGGAGCAATATTTTGATCTCCATGATGTGCAACACACATAAAAGGTACATGTTGCATATTTATATTTAGAACCCAATCAATTTGTATGGTATCGATAGATTTATTCTCGTGAACCACTTGTCTCTTGGTCAATTTTTACAGAGGAAATGATAGCACATTATTAGGACACAAAGATCAACAACTTCTTTAGGCAAATGATAAATCTCAAACAAAAGGGTTCAATGGAGGAGCACATTGAGGACTTCCAAAAATTGAATATCAGGGTAACTAGTATTCCAGAGGAGCATAGGATTAATGTATTCATAGGGACTTTAAAGGATAACATCCAACATGAGGTTTTCCTTTGGGAACTAGATTCATTGAAGAAGGAATTCAATGTGGCAAGAAAATTTGAAAGAAAAATTATGGAAACAAGGAAGTCTACTACTCACAACTATAAAGATGAAGTGTTGTTGCTCCTAGCCTTCCATAACTTTCGAGGTTGACACCACAAAAATTGGAGGAAAATTTAGGAAAAGGTCTTTGTTATAGTTGCGATAGAAAATAGACTAAAGGTCATAAATGTGCTAAGAAGAAATTATTTTACAAATATTGGGAAGAGAAGGAAGAAAAAGAACAAGAAACATCAAAAGAGGAGGATATACACCAGGAACTAACCGCAGAGAAAGAATAAATGAATCCGACCATATCTTGTAATGCATTGGCAGGAATTACCACTCCTCAAACTCTCAAGATAAAAGGATATATCGAGAAGAAACATGTAATAATTATGATTGATTCGGGTAGTACCCATAATTTTGTTTATTGTAAGATAACTAAAGAATTGAATTGCTTCCTATATCTAACACCATAGTGTCAAGTGATTGCTGCAAATGGAGGAACTATAAATTTCTCTGGAAAGTGCCTTGATATCAAGCTAACCATGGGGGAATATGTATTGAATAGTTTTAAAATAATGAGTCCATACAGGTGGAATTCTATTTTAAATGAGTGTGGAATAACCTGTTATAGAGTTTTTTAAACCGTATAACAGGTTATTCCACACTCATTTAAAACATGTATTGAATAGTCCAATGCTTTCCATTCTAGTGGGTGGTGCTGAAGTTGTACTAAGAGTGCAATTGTTACAATATTTGGGGACAATAGCTTTTATTTTTCAAGATTTTTTCTTGATTTTTTTTTGGGAAGGAAAGGAAGTTGAATTAAGGGGTATCATAGGGAAACTAGGAAAGATAATAAGCTCTAATGGCATGACAAAGCTTCTGAAGAAAGAACAATGGGGCGTAATTGCACAATTATGCTCACAAGAGGCTCAAACAACAAAATAATCTATTTCTCCAGATCTCCAAAAAGTCATGGACAATCATTCCAAGGTATTTGAGACTCCTAAAGGCTTCCCACCTATTCATGATCATGATCATGATATTCATTTGATCACAAGAAGTGTTCCTCCAAACATCAGACCTGATAGATATCCCTATGCCCAAAAGAGTGAAATTGAATGTATGGTTGCAGAAATGCTAGAGGCCGGTATAATTCAACCTAGTCGAAGTTCTTTCTTTGTTCCAATAGTATTGTTGCACAAGAAGGATGGATCATGGCGTATGTGTCCAAATTATAGGGAGCTCCATAAGCTCACTATTAAAGATAAATTTCCCATTCCTATCATTGATGAATTGTTGGATGAATTACATGGAGAAATTTACTTCAACAAGTTAGATTTTCATTTAGGATATCATCAAATTAGAATGAAGACTAAAGACATCTTGAAAACAACATTCAGAACCCATGAGTGTCATTATGAATTTTTTGTCATGCCTTTTGGCCTTACTAGCACACCTTCCATATTTCAAGGTTTGATGAATTCCATTTTTGAACCCTTAGAAAATTTGTGTTATTATTTTTTGATGATATACTAATCTACAACAAGTCTTGGAAGGATCATGTTCAACAAGTTAGATTTTCATTTAGGAAATCATCAAATTAGAATGAAGACTAAAGACATTCCTAAAACAACATTCAGAACTCATGAGTGTTATTATGAATTTTTGTCATGCCTTTTGGCCTTACTAACACACCTTCCATAATTCAAGGTTTGATGAATTCCATTTTCGAACCCTTCCTTAAAAAATTTGTGTTATTATTTTTTGATGATATACTAATCTACAACAAGTCTTGGAAGGATCATGTTCAAGATGTTGACGGGGTGCTAAAACTCTTGGAGGAGAAACAATTATATGAAAATACCTCCAAATGTTTCTTTGGAGTATATGAGGTAGAATATTTGGGTCATATTGTATCTCATGAAGGTGTTAAGGTATACCTTAAAAAAGTTAAATCCATCAAAGAATGGAAAATCCCCACAACCATAAAGAATCTTTGAGGATTTCTCTGGTTGATAGGATATTATCATAATTTTTTTAATAATTATGGGAGAATAACAACACCTATAACAACATTACTGAAAAAAGATGCATTTTCTTGGACCCCAAAAGAAACTAAGGCCTTTGAACATCTTAAAGATGCAATGTGCTAAGCACCGATCTCAGCTATATCAGACTTCACAAAAACCTTTATTGTGGAATGTGATGCCTCAGGAAATGGAATTGGTGCTATTTCAATGCAAGAAGGAAGACCCATTTATTTTTGAAAGTCATCCAATCAAAGGAAAGTATTTACACAAACCAATTTATGAGAAGGAAATTTTGGAAATACTAAATGCACTAAAGAAATGACGACTTTACCTAATGGCAAGAAACTTCAAGGTAAAACAGTTCATGATAGCCTTAAATACTTTTTGGAATAAATATTATCTTCAGAAGAGCAATACAAATGGGTCACAAAGATGTTGGGTTATGAAGTTGAAATCATCTACAAAAAAGGGAAGAAAAATGTTGTTGCAATTGCACTCTCAAGAAAGGATGAGGATGTGGAAGCATTGCTTTGTGCCATTTGTATTATCCAACCTGATTGGATAACCGAAGAAAGGGATGAATGGAAGAATGTTGAAGAGGTGTGGACACTCATTCAAAAGTTGTAGCAAGATCCTACTACATATGATACATTTAGCTGGAAAAATGATTCATTATGGTACAAAGATCACTTATATCTTTGTAAGAATTCCCAAATCAAACAAAAGATTCTTTTGGGATTGCACACGTCCCCCTGAGGAAGGAACTCATGATTTTTAAAAACTTACCACAAGGATAAGAAGGGATTTTTTTGGCATGTCCTTATATTTGATATTTAGAAGTTTGTGGAATTTTTTTTGGTTTTCCAACATAATAAAGTTGAGGCAATTAAGACCATGGGCTGTTAAAACCTTTAGCCATTCCAAGTCAGCATTGGGAGGAGGTTTCGATGGATTTTATCATAGTCTTATGCAAATATGAAGGAAAGAGTGTCATCATGGTGGTAATTGATAAACTTACTAATTATGCACACTTTTGTGCATTATCTCATTCTTTTAAAGCAAATACAATTGATACTGCATTTATGGAAACAATTCAAAAGCTACATGGAAACCCAAAGATTATTGTAAGTGACAAAGATCCTATTTTCACTGGAAATTTTTGTACGAAATTATTTTCTTGTCTTAGTACTCAATTAGCTCATAGCTCATATTATCATCCTCAATCTAAAGGGAAAATTGAGATAGTGACAAATTTTTGGGAGGATTTCTTCATTGCTTTGTATTTGATAAACAAACACACCAAACTCTTGGAGGTTTCTTTAATCCATCCAAGTGCTTCTTTAATTTTCATACAAAGATTTTATTTTTAGACAAGTCAAACCCTTCTAGTTGTTCCATGTATACTTCTTATTTTAGATCTCCATTTAGAAAGGCCGACTTCACATCAATTTGATATACTTTGAATCCTTTTGAACAAGAAAATCCTAAAAACACCCTTATAGCCTCTAGTCTAGCAATGGGAATGAAAGTCTTTTTGAAGTCAATTACTTCAATTTGAGTGTATCCCTTGCACACCAATCTTGCCTTATTTCAATGATTTTTCCATATTCATTCATTTTATTCTTACACATGCGCTTGGTTCCTAGGACATTCTCATCCTTTGGACAAGGTACTATCTCCCATGTTCCATTCTTTTCGGTTTGGTTCATCTCTTCTTCCATTGCCTCTATCCAATGAGGATCCTTGCCTGAGTGGAATTATTTGGTTCTATTGTGGATAATAAGGAAATACCATTAATTTTTGGTGTGTTTGTCATATTTATTTGAGTTTGTATTACTCCATCCACATCTCCAATTATTTGGTCTTTTGGATGATGCTTTTGTACAAAATTTAATTTTGATGGTGTTTGAGATGGTTCCTCCTTTTGATTTTCTAGCTCCTTCTCTTCTTTTGCAACATCTTCCTCGATATTTGCAAGGATATGACCTTCTTCAATAGTTTGAACTACTTATTTTTAGGAATCGTCTATCTTTACATATTTTCTTTGAACTATCTTCCACAAACAATTGCTGTAGCATTTGTAAGCCTTGCTTCTCAATGAGTATCCAAGGAAAATCCCTTCGTCAACATGTGAATCTAGTTTTCCCAGTGAATCATCATTAATATTCATAAAGAATTTTATTCCAAATATTCTAAAGTGTTTCACAGAGGCAAGCCTTCCTTTCAATAGTTCATATGGAGTTTTATCACTATTTACCGAGAGTTGAACTTTGTCCATGATACAGATTGTTTCCCCAACTGCCTCCCTCCAAATTTTTTCCTATAAATTAGCTTCCAACAACATTGTTTTTTTTTTTAATCGATCCATTATTTCTTTCTACTACTCCATTTTGTTGTGGAGTCCTAGCAACATAAAGCTCCCTTTTGATTCCATATTTTTCACAAAATTCATCGAATTCTTCTAAGGTAAATTCCCGACCTCTATCTTCAACTTAGTTTCGTTTTCAACCGTTTCTTTGAGAGTTTTAAAACAATTTAGTTATTTTGACTTATATCTTATGAAAAATACCCACATCATTCTAGTATAATAGTCTATAAATAAAATAAAGTACATTTCTCCTTGTAGAGTTGGAGTCATCTATAAATAAAATAGTACCATTCTCCTTGTAGCGCTGGAGTCATCTATAAATAAAATAAAGTATCTCTCTTTTTTTTTTGTATTTAGGCTTCTGTGATCCATAATGAATTAAGAAAAGTCTTTTGGTAGAAATCACATAAGAGAAATTTTTGGCCGACACGTTTCGAAGCAACAAGTGTGGTTCACCATCAAGACCAAATGAAGAGGCAGACCATGGAAAAGGCTTAAATAGAGAGCAATGTAGAGACATAATTTCAAGTAATGACTATATTTGAACAATAATATTTAAATTATGATATTAGTTTTGTTGATATTCACCAAGTTATCAAAGCTTAAGTGTCCCAAATGCTTGTGCCACAAGCAAATTTCATTTTCTTGACTCATATAACATCTCTCTTCTTGAATTTCATTGAGAATGTATACATTATCTGTCGTTCTTACTCCTCTTCCTACCAGTTTTCCTGAAGATGATATCCTTATCTCAAATTCCTTGGAATATAAGGTGAGATCATGTCCTTGATAGCATATTTGACTTACACTTAGAAGATTATGCTTGAGTTCTTAAACATATAGTGCATCTCGTGCTTTTCCCTTACCATTGATGAGACTCATTGTGCCTTTACTAGCAATTTTAGCAGATCCATTGTCTCAAAATGTCACATTTCCATCCTTTTCTTTGCTTATTGAGATGAATTTTTTATGATCACCTGTCATGTGCCTAGAACATACACTATCTAAAAACCATTGATTTTCCTTTTTTCTGGGAACATAAAGCTAGACTACAATTCTCATAGGTAGATTCTCCAATTTTCTTTCTCCAAACTTTCCCTCTTTTCTCTATAGGACATATTTTTCTCTATGGCTTGGATTATTGCATCTGTAACATTCTAGACTATAATTTGAAAGTGGAGCAAATAAGTTATAAGTATTGATTTTTCCTTGCCTCTTTGGTTCAATAATCTTATTTTGATGATTAGCCCCATAATCCTTGCAATGTTTTTCCTGATGACCAGAATTTTTACAAAAGAAAAAATGACCAAGGAAAATAGTTTGATACCTGTTAGGATAAGCTTGCCTTGATGATACGATCCTTTCAGAAAGGGACTGCTTCTCATTCCTTGGATGAAATTTGTTTCCTACAAGGTTAGAATGATAAGATCCTCTAAGGACATCAAGAAAAAAATCTAGGATTTTATTCATGATGAAGATTGGTTTCTTCATTTGAATTGGAATATTTGACTAAATAGCCAAGTCTAGATTTATCATGCAATGGCCTTTGAGATCTGAGAATGACATCCAAGGTATTTCAAATTCTTGTTGGCTTTCTCCAACTCTCCTTTTAGATATACAACTTCAACTTCCAATTTTTTGCAGATTTCTTCCTTTTGCTTCAGCTTATTGCTCAACACTTCTATTAGTTTAGCTTCTTCCTTATTAGTTTTGAGAGAGTTTATTTCTTGAGATAACTTTTAATTCTTCTTTAAAGTCTCTCATTTTCTTCTATGGAACAAGTCAATAGTTCCTCCACATTTCCTTCTACTTCTTCTTCTTCACTTTCTTCTTCTTTTGGACTATCTACTTAATTTTTGAAGGCCATGAACAATACTTCACTCATTCCACCATATTCTTCTTCTTCATTAGAGTTATCACTGTCTTGTTTGGAAAAAAAAATTATTTTTGTTTCAACATTTACTCTTGAAGGTTCTGCTCTTAGGTTCATCTTCATCATCACTGTCATCTTTAAAAGGGAAATTTGCTGCATAATGTCCTATTTTACCACATTTTAAGCAAATGAGAGGTAAATTACTTTTGAGTTTGGATCCTTTCTTTAGCTTCTTGATTTGTTTTTTTTTTTTGTTTTTTGTTTTTTTTTTGTTTTTGTTTTTTGTTTTTGTTTTTGTTTTTGTTTTTTTGTTTTT
>APFE030521732.1:1128-31667 GCA_000404065.3 Pinus taeda | reverse complement strand
TTTTGTTTTTCATTACAGTGTTAGAATCATCACTACTGCAATCATAATTATTTCCCTTTCTTGATGTCTTGGATGCCTTGAATGCAACTTCCACATGAGTTGAATTTCCCGACCTCATCTCGTATACTGTGAGAATTCTATGAGGTTCATCCATTGATATAGAGTCCAAATATTTTAGTTCTTCTATGGCACAAACCTTGGCATAAAAAATATTTGGAAGAGATCTCAATACCTTTTGGACAATCATATTTTCTTTGACATCTTCACCTAGAAATTTGATATAGTTGACTACCTCATCTACTTAGAGAAAATAAGCAATGATATCTTCTTCATCATTCATTTTGAGACTTTCAAATTGCCTTCTATAGCTTTGAAGCTTTTCCTTCTTTACTTTTTCATCTCCTTCATAAATATGGATGAGCTTGTCCCACATGTCTTTAGCTACTTTGATATCCATAACTTTTGTGAATTCTAAATTTGAAAGACCACTTTCTATAAAATTCAAAGCCTTTGCATTTGATACATATGCTTTCTTTCCATTCAAATCTATTGGAAGAGGAGATGTGATCTTGTATCCATTTGTGATATATTTCCAAACTTCGACTCCAAGATACATTAAGTTGTACTCCATTTTGACCTTCCACAAGGAAAAAGTTGTTCCCTAAAATTGGGGGACCTTAGCATCCTCATTGGCCCTTTTGATTTAAAAATCCTTCTTCCAGCTGTTAGGATGATTTTGAAGAACCTGGCTTTGATACCAATCGATGGAAACACTGAGAGGGGGTGAACGAATATTTATTTCAATTGTTATATAATGCAATTTAAGATTTTATCTCAAATTAAACCAGAACAAAATAAGTAGAACAAGAAAATGATATTGTTAATGAATACGGTGAGGACTCTAATCATTCTTTTACAAAAATCCAAGCTCCAATATATACAACAAATCTTTAAATTCTTCAAGGCTCCAACCTTGAACAAATCCAAGCACCAACTTGGTCAAAATGAGGACTCCAACCCTTCTAGGCTACAACCTTTCGAGATATAATTCAAAATTGACTTCTCCTAGATGTCTCCAAAATAAGTTGAAAATAATTCTACAAAGTCTTCTAAAAACTATTCCAAGAATGCTTCAAGTTTGCCACATCAAGGTTTCCAAAGGATACTCCAACAAAGGCTTCAAGAAATGCTCCAAATATGCCTTAAGTCTAGTTCAATTAAGGCTTCAATAATACTTCAAAAATTGCTTTAAAAGTATTCAAGAATGCTACTCCAACTTCTGTTACAAATGTTGTTCTAGCGACTCTTCAAGCTCTTCTCCTGAATCACTTCAAAGAATATTCCTCCTAGGCTCCAACCTTTCCAAATAGACTTAAAAATCAACTTCTACAAGATATCTCCAAAACAAGTTTCAAATACATTTCAAAACAATTCTAAAAAGTCTTCTCAAACCTATTTCAAGAATGCTTCAAGTCTTTTACAACAAGGATTCCAGAGGTTGCTCCAACAAAGGCTTTAAGAACTGCTCCAAATCTGCCTTAAGTATGGTGCAAGGAAGGCTGCAATAATACTTCAAAATTGCTTTAAAAGTCTTCAAGAATGTTGCTCCAAATTTTGTTGCAAAGGTTGTTCCAAAGACTCTTCAAGGTACACTACTAAAGCACTTCAAAGACTTCTTAAAAATACTTCAATGAATGCTTTTAAGGACTCTTCAAAGATGATTTTAGAATATCTTCAAGGAAGCTCCAAATAATGCTCTTAGAATCTACTTCAAAAATGATCTTACGACACTTCAAATTGATTTAGATTAAGCTCAAGAATAGTTACCAATCAGGCCGAATTTTTATGTATAGGTAGCCTAGATTATATTTCATAAAAAGGGAAGAAACAGTGGAAGATATATGAATTTCCAAAGGGCCAAAGTTTGTCACTCCATAGGTCCAAAAATATCACTCCACAAAGATGAGATATGTCACTTCACAGGGTCAAAACTATCACTCCATGGAGCCAAGATATGTCACTCCATAGTGCTGAAAAGTATACTTTAGAAGGTCGAGTATAGGGGTCCGAAGACTTCGAAGGCCAAGGTCTATTCCAGGCGTAAAATTTCCATAGCAGGGTCAAGTTTAGGGTAGAAGAAAGAGGTATGAATTTGTCTCCATAAGAGGAAACAAAGGAGGTTGAAATCCAGTAAAAGATGGCTCCAAAAATTGAACATAAATACACCAGTAAACCTTGATCCCAAATAGATATAACAACCACAAAACCTTGCTTTGACTTACCTCTAGTTTCATGAGTTATGAACCTTATCTTACTACCTCACGTCCGAATTACTTTTTCTTCTCTTGAACCGAGTTCCTTGCCGAAATGGAGGAGGCATCACTTGTATTTAAACAAGTTTAATCCCACACTTGAACCAACATGTCTTTTGGAAGCTGGGCTAATTATGTTTATGTAGGCCGACTTGTCCTGAGAGGCAAAATATGGATTTTCTAACTTGTAAATTCAAATTCTCTTCAACAAGGAGGAATTAGGAGGCAAGGAAATACTCATTGGAAAGGGATTGAAGTCCTCTACAAGCCTATGTAATTATCTTCTTAATCTGGTGTTTCATTTGACATCAATAACAAATATTATTACAACAATTTCTATCACATATCTAATTTGGGATCCATAAGCAATCACAATTGTTGCTGACCTTGAACTAACTTGACAATGATCTAGTACCTATCCTAATTGTTATTGATCTTGAACTAATTTGATTAGATATCTCTCACCCTTTTCCATCAAATCTTCTTATCTATTGGACATCTAGTCCGTAAGGGTTTGCATGTAAGAAATCCAACAACTATCGAAAGTCTAAGAGACAATATGGAATATCAAACCAAGGGTCATAAGACATGTATTAATATGTACATATTTGTGAATGACATGTATTCCATGTTTATCTAATATTCCTATTATATTATGTGTGTTTAACATGATATCAGAGAAAGGGTACTCCTTCCTTGCTTAAAGTTTGTGAGCCATGTTTTTGTGGCCTACCCTAGATTCCCTCATCGATAGAAGGCCAATTACAATTGCATCTATGTCAAATTTTGACTACACTCCCAAACAGTCATGTGCTTGTCAGCCTAACAATACACCCAATTTTGGTATGCCATTTTCTATGTTTTCAAATCGGTCCTCCTCCGCTTAGCCTTGTCCATGGTCATTTTATAAGGCGCTAGAATTATTTTCCCCAGTGTTAGATATATCTACCGTAACGTCTCCATGTATGGAATCATAACACCCTTTTCCATCGCTAAAATTTAGCTTTGAGAGTAGAAAATCGACATAAAACGTTAGCATTTGGATGCATGAAAGAGTTGAAGCAAATCAAATCATTGAGCCAAACAAAACAATATCTCATGTGAAAGAGGAAAATAATTGGCCATCTTGGTGGCTTAGAATTCACTCGGGTTTTTCACTAGACATCTTTGTAAAAGGCCCAGAGCAAAGCCCTAACTCATGGCTGAGTCGAATCTCATAGCAGTGGAACTTGTCAATACCACAATGACTCAACAATGGCGAGAGGAGCATTCAGTCTCATCGAAGGACCCATTTAAATTGGTTATTGTTCAAGCTTAAATTTCTAAAATATTGGAGCTGATACAATTGAATTAAGCTGAAATCCTAGCTTTGAAGGACATTTGGTGGTAATTTGTCGCTTTTGATGTTGGTTGTTTATATAATATTGTTTAATATGTTTTCGAGACATCGTTTCTAGTGGAGAAATTTGGATGGTAGTGTTAGAGGTTGTCTTTCATCTACTCAATTTCTATTGTGACTGAATTAATATTTTCCATCTGGTTCTATCAGTTGATTGTGACTTTTGCAAATGCCATTGGATAGAATCCTATTCCTCACTTTTTGAATGTTTTATAGAAGTAAGGATTAGAGGAACATTTTGTCTTACAAAAAGGATTCTTGAAGATATATGTTGGCATTTATGAAATTTATTCTTTGAAAGGTGTTTTTTCTACCCTCTACTTGTAATCTCACACACCTGCGTGCCATGCATAATATAAAGGTGACCCTGCGATGACCATTCTCTACATAACAATGTATAATGCTTAGATTATCTATTGTAAGGTGTGGTGTTGCACAACAACTGCTTGATTCTCAACTTGTATGCTACATGCCTACATTAGCCTAAAAAATATTAGTTTTGAGTAATACTGAATATTAACTAATGTTTGTGGCACATTTATGATTTGGAGGTTAAGATCATTATACCGTTATCTCCATAATCTGTGTTTGGAACTATGGAAGTTACGTTGGCCATTTGATTCTCCATTCAATGATGTTGTTTTCATTTCTAGACATATAAACAATGTCCTTTAAAGTGAAAATTGATTATTATAAGGGTTTGCATGTCAACAGAAGTTGTTGGACAAAAGATCTTTAAAGAGTATAGAGTTCCTTTTGAGCCACACTTATCTTCATAATTTATTGTAAGACCTTTTCAGGAAATACAATGCAAGCAATGAGCCATGCTAGCTTGTAGCGTAAATTAGGTCCATTAAGGATTTAGAGTAGTTAATTTTAAGCTATAGAACTATGCTGCGAGTTACGATATTCATGAGCTACAAAGTTGTGCTATAAGTGATAGTCGATATTTGATCTTTTAAAAATATGAATTTGTGGAATGGATACACTTTGAAGAAAATAAAGATATTTTGAAGTTCTCGACATGTAATTTAAATAATTTTTATTTAAAGGTTCAAAATTTGAAGCTAGGATGCCTTGATCTTGTATTATGCTTGCTGTGGAAAGTTTTTTTCATAGAGAAGCCTTTAATTTCTAGAGAAAAGAACTCGAATTGGTGAAGTATTAGAGTTCTTGAAAGATTTGATACACTCTACTCTTCACAATACAATAAAAATCAATGAAGCCTCCCTTGCTAACATTATAACCTATTTGCGAAATGCAAAATAAAATATTGAATTTTGCAGCTTGAGTCATAACTACAACAATGTAGTCATCGTTATGAACTGGTTTTTGTTCAGAACAATTCTACGTTTGAGTTTGATACAAACTCTTATCAACATCCAAAAATTGATCAAATCAGTGAGGTTGAGGGTGATCCACATCAAATGCCCATTTCAAGTGCATATTTGCATGAAGATGGAATTATTCAGTCTGCACTTACCAAGTCGATCATCAAACCTTGGGAAGAAGTTGTTAACAACAAGAACAAAACTAATCTTGGATATGACAAGGATGTGTCCTTTCAATATTGTGATCGGGTTGGCCATGTGAAATATTAGTGTTTTTATCTTCAACCGTGTGAGAATTGTGGTGAAAACACTCATCATTCAAACATTTGTTTTATAAACAAGCCTTCTACAAGAACAAAGATTCATCTTGGATGGATTACTTCTTAGCAATGGGCTTCAACAACCAAGAAGATATTTTAGTCATACTTGAGAGTCCATTCTCGAGTATTGACACGTCTTGTAGTTTATATTTCTTCATATTTTCACTTTTTATTTGAAATGGAGTAATCGATGGTCAATTACTAGATTCGAAGCCAAAACATGCAAGCTTGAGCCTATTGCTAGATCCTAGAGCCAAAGTCAGCCATACCTAGATTCAAAGTTGTATCTAGAGACAAAGTAATGCTCCATGATCATGATTTTGGTTCTTGTAAAAGACGTTAGTTTCTACTACATTAGTTTGTGGTCATCTATAAACCATTATTAGGGAGAAATTCCACTAGCAGAAGACTTCAACTTCTAGCCAGATTTGGAACTATTCTAGTAACTGCATCAAGCTTTAGTTCCAGAGTTTATGGTCAACCTTAAACCACCACTGGTTGAGACTTCAAGTTCTCCTACCTCACTGGGTTTGTGGCCTTCCTTAAAAACACCATTTTAGAGAGCACATCCAGTCATTGGAGCACATCCAAACACTAGATACCATCCATTATTTACATTTTTGTATTTCAACTCTCTTCTTGGACTCATAGACACTCCTTCAAATTAAGGGGGAATGTTAGACACCTAATCCGTAAAGATTGGCGTGTAAGAAATCCAACAACTATAAAAAATCTAAAAGACACCTTAAAATATAAAACCAAGAGTCATAAGACATATACTAATGTGTACATATTTGTGAATAATATGTATTCTACATTTATCAAACTAGTTGATGAGCACCAGTATTGCAGCAAGGATGCTTCAACTCTTGGGCTACCAGCTTTACTTATCAACCTGGGTTTCATACAAACTTGGAGGTGATAGTGCTATATGCACAAGTAAAAGTGAAGGTCTTGCATGTTGTCACTGTTCATCTAGCGAGAGACACCAGGGGTTCCAAGCCAGACTTCTATAGAGTCAGAAGAAGCTTGATTCTTTGATGGAAGAAGAGCAAATCTATTCTAAGAGAGCTACTCTACTGCAGTAATGAATAAACCAACATGTAATGCTAAATCACACCATATACTAATTAACCATTTAAACAACTATGCTAAGCAGAATTGCTAAATCAAAACTAACCTAATGCTGTTATTTAAGCTATGGAAGTAAAGAGCATCAAACAATACTAATGTGTAAGCAAGAAAACTAAGCTAAATCTGTTTTCACCTTTTTTGGTTTTTTTTGGCAAAATCAAGTATGCAAACTAATTGTTCTTGTGGATGTGACAGGTGGATGGAGGTGATTGAGGATGGATAAAAGGCTTATGGAGTGGTTGGATGGTGTGGAAGGGTCCTAGGAGGCTTTTTGCGAATTCCTAGAGGTTCCCCATCAATTCAGCCTCAAAACGGGCTGTTTCAGGAAAACCTACAGGATGTACTAGAAACCTACATGATGATCTTGTAGGAATTACAGAAAACCTACAAGAGACAACTAAGAGCTAATTGTGAGGTATTGGGAGGCTAGGAAAAGGTGTATGATGAGTGGGATATGGCATTAGAAAGTCTAGGAGCACTCAAGAGTCGAAATCCAAGATCAGAGATGGCTAGATTCACTCAAGGTATCTAGGGGAATTTCAACAAAAAAAATGACAAAACATAGTGAGGGTGATGGTGGAGAAAGAGATGGTTAGGGTGGATGAAGTGGAAGGTGGATACTGGTGATGAAGTCTGGGTTTCCTCCTGAAGTACCTGCTCCCAAGAACTATGCAACAAAATACATTTTCATAAACTAGAAAAGCATGAATCAATTTCCTATATTATGCATGAAGAGAGTGCTAAAGGGAATGAAATCATGAGTGAGATCTTATTGCAGAAATGGAGTAATGGAAAAATATGACAATGAAATGAACCAAATGCTAAATCAAGACAACAAACTCCAAAGCTCATGCAAGAACTAGAAATCTATGTTTTTGGGGTTGTTGAAGGGTCTCTTCCTCAAGTCATGGTCCCAGAGGGAGGAAGTGAGACCGAGACACCTTCTGACAACCTTATGGTGATCCTTTTTCTCCTTGCTAACCTGTTAATTGAAAGAAGGCACAAATGGAAGCAAACTAACATACAACCAATCTAATCTAGACTGTTGTAATGGAAATGCAGCTACCTAAGCAAATGAACAATCAAACTATGAATCTATGCTAACATACATGTACAATAAAGAGGAGCCTTGGCTGCTAGGGCTGGGACCTAACCCAAGAGATTCAACCCTCTGAGCTAACTCAGTGCATGCTCAAAACAAAAGTCATTCTTATTATCAAAATAATGGATTACATAAAAAACTGTCACAAGTCTTGCAGCTTGAAAATAGAGTAAAGTTTTACAATAAAAAATCCGAATCCTGCTGAGGTCCTAGGCCTCTCTATTTATACATCTAAAGTCTCCAACGACTTCATTAAAATTAGGGAGGCTCAACTCCCAAACTCGAGATAAACTGGTGCTTTGTCTTTCACTTGCTCGACTACCTTCTAGTCCTCATGATTTGGCTGTTTGCACTCCTAGCTGATGGAGGAATATTCAAATGGAGGGGTAGTAAATGAGGAGGATTTACCTCCTATAATTCCTCTCCCTTGTACCATATGATTTTTGACCAAGGACTTTGCCAAAGTTCCTAGCTTTTATCTCCTAATCTTGCATTAAATGCACATTAGACCATAAAGAAAAATATCCAATTCTAACTCATCTCATAAATAAAATATAATCAAAAGTATGCAATAAGTTATGAGAATAGTTGGTTTGACTAAGCTAGGAGGTGAATTAAGGCCCATATAATTACCCAATGATGAGGCTCATCATCACCCCTCTACTAAAAGTGTTGCTTATCCTCTGAGCAACTTAGTCAATGTCCATGTCCTTCATAGCTCTGGTAGCCTCTCTGACATCCCATGCCTCTACTGTGGCCTCTTCTCCTTGTTCATAGAAGCCTGATTTCTTTTCTACCTCTTCCCACTGCCTCTTTTCTTCTTCTTATTTTCTCCCTTTTAACATCCCTAGGAGTAGTGGTGGACTGAGTTGTAGGCCTATCCAATTGACCTTCAACCTTTGCATTGATTTCTTATACATAGGTGTCCTGTTGAGTGCCTCTCTCAACCTTTGAGGGGATTGATATTCTCTGATCTTCAAGTTGTGTGGTAGTGTGTTCCATCTTCTCAGGCATGCATGTATACTATCATGTCCTAGCAACCTAAACATATCCTCAAAATGTGAAATTGCTTGCTCTTGGGCAACAAGATATCTAGGTGCTAGCTGAGGGTCATTTGCAATCAAATTATGGGTGTTGATTAGGGCCATGGGATTTGATTGTTCATCTCTGATGAAAAGAGTCTCATTTTTCTCTCTGGCCAATATTATTTTCATCTCTGCAACCCTTGACTCCTCATGGTTAATCCATGATGCCAAAGACATTAATTGTAGATCTCCTAGCTTGGCATTAGGGTCCCAAACATTCATGTCTATGGGTGCCATGTTGTGCAAATAAAACTCAGCCATGTTGGCCCTATCCTCTAGTGGACTTTGATCACAAAGATCAATAAACTACCTGTAGTCCTAAAACGGCATGGTGCCCCTTTGTGCTAGTGTTTTAATCTGAAACGACAACCATTATTCTTTGAGGTAAAGAGAATAGGATTTAGATAACATCCTACATTGGATGGCCTCCAAGAAGAGGCTGGCCATACATTCTAGTTGGTTCTCCCTTTCCTGCAATGGTCCCCTCAGCCATGTATTTTCCTTCTCAAGTTGATCTCTCATTATTGCTTCTCTATCCCTTAAGCCACTTAGCTTTTTGCCCATTTCTTTGAGATTCTCTTCCATGTGCCCAATGTCTTCCACCCCTTTTGACTTGGCGATTTGTATCCATCGGTGGGTTCTAGCCCTCTCCTTCTCAAGTTCGAAAAATAATGGGATGGCAAATTTTTGAGGTATCACCCTACCTCCTTCAATAAACCAGTAGTAGGGGTCTAGGTTAGGTTGGGGCCTTGGTTCCTTTGTTTCAGGGTCTTCTTCTTTTGTTTCTTGCTACTCCCCTACACTGCTTTCCAATTTTTGTGCTTCCTGTAGTTTCAGCAGAGTATCCTGTAGGACTGTTTTCGCTTCCTGTAGGTTTTACTGTGGATCCTGTAGGACTGTTTTTGCTTCTTGTAGGTTTTACTGTGGATCCTGTAGGATTTTCTGCGGATCTTGTAGGATTTCCTTACCCTTTGAGGAAGTTGATTTAGTATTAGGCCTCCTTACATATGTGATTGGTGACTTAGGGGAAGGCATTTTGTCTCTTTGAGTAGGGGAATCTTCAATCTCAATAGGAATTTTTGTTCAAATTTGTGGCTTCCCTTGTTTGATTCTTGTGCTCTTTCTTGTTATGAAATATAGGGGGGTTTTCTTCCTTCTTTTTCCTTTTTTCTTGACTGGGGTATTGAGAGCAGTGAGGGAAACTGCTGCCTCTCTCTCAATGGCCTTCGGGGAAACCTTAGGTGACCACTCCTTGTGTTCTTTCCCCTTTGTTTCAATGCCTTCTTCCTCTTTATTTGTCTTGTCTTCTTCCTCTTCTTGTTCTTCCTCATTTCCATCAGTTTCTTCCTTATTTTAATCCTTTGTTCCATCATCATCCTCCTTCTCTTATCCCTCTTCTTCTTCCGCTTCATCATGTTCCTCTGTGTGAGCTTCTTCTTCATCCATCTCATCCTTATCTAGATCTGTATCTTCTTCTTCCTGTTTTGCCTCCTCCTCATTGACAGAAGGACTAACATCATAAGTGAGGGTTTGATGTCATCCTCTGCTGGCAAGTCTCTGAAGACTGACCATGTTATAGGGATTCTGAGGCTTTGGAGGGAATCCTAAATGAGGATACTGATCAACCCATGGTGAGCCAATTGTTGGGAATTCCCTTCCTTTACTTTGTTGCTGGAGTCTATGAGTGATTGCATTAAGAAATAGGGTATGTTGAGTCTTTGGTGAATTGGTGTTTCTACCCCAGATCTTAATTCTTAAAGGATCCTGAAATGGTAGCCATAAGCAACACTATATCTACCCTCACATGAGATATATTTGATGAGTTGGTAGCCTACCACACTCCATGGGTATGGCAGACTGCCCCTTCTTACTCCATTTTTATCCTTTGTGGGTTCTTCACCTTCTAAAAAGAATTTCCTTTTTGCCACCTGACTATCTCCTTTGTCCTCTTTTCTCCATGGAATTCCTAGGGGAAGTGTGGTGACCCTATTGATGAGCTCTGGGGTGATATCTATAGTGAGGCCTCTTACCAAAACAGTGGCATGGATTATGTTGTGTGGAGTGAGGGAGTGAGCAAATTCATGAACCACCTCATCATCATACCTTGTGAATTTTTCGAAAAACCCCATCCAATTGTGTCTTGTAAAGATTTCAAGCACTTGGGGGTGTTGTTGTATCCTCACAGTATTTATGGGTTTCTCCTATTAAACCATCCTGTCATCTTGCTTTTGAGGCTTGAGGAGAAAATGAGAGGGTTGACACAAAGTTTTTAAATTCAGGTGGAAAATAGAGTTTACTGTGTATGTAATTCACCTCCCATAGTTGCTAAATTCACTAGATTTTAGAGCATTTCTAGTTCATTTGCTTGCAAATGGGTATGGATTTTTATAGCCTACCTCTTTTGAATGGTGGCAGTGGACAATCCCCGTGATATCCCCTCTTGAACTTTGCCTATCCTGTAGAATGCCTCTGTGTATCCTGTAGACTCTTCCTATAGGAATTCCTGTGCATGCTCCTATAGAAATTCTCTTGCAGAACGATGGATCCTTGTTTTCAGTGGGTGACCAGGGTTATGAGAGCGAATTGAGTGAGGGAGTTTCAAGGAGATGGAATGCATGAATGCATGCAAACGATGTTTTATTTCCATTTATGGTGTTTCAGGATGAGGTGGTGTGCTAGCACTAGAGGTACGTTGCCATTTTTGGACCTTTGGTCCCCACTACCACCTCATCATTTCTCACACCTCGTAATCAACTCCCACCTCGTAGCTGTAGTTAACCACTTCTTGTCCTACTCCTCCTCTGTCTTTGAGTTGACTGTAGCCACGTGTGAGAGGACACCCGATTTTGCATGCGCTGACTGAACGAAGGTGGGCAAGTTAACTGGCCACCTTTCCACTTATAAACCAACTATCTCATAACCTTTACAACTTTTGATTAAATGATGCATATGAGTGAGTGAGAGGGATACTTACCTGTGGTTTTGATGCCATGCTGCAGTTGTTGAAGATCAGAGGTGCTACGTTGTTTATTTGTTGCATGGTCATTCTTCTTCCTCCTCTTGCTGTTTGCTGATGGTTTCTTGGCTTTTGCAGGTATCTTTGACTGCAAATATGATGTTGTTGTTGCCGTGGAGCTCCTGGATCATCCTAGTGAAGACTTGTAGCTGTTGATTGGCATTCTGTGGGATAGGCTACTACAAGATTTCCTACAGGATGTCCTGTAGCTGCTTCTCCCTTAGAATTATTTAAGCATGTTGCTGGCTGGGGCTGTGAGGATGGTGCAATGAATGGACAGAGGGAGTAGGAGTGTGTGTAGAGCAAAGGACACTTAGATAATTCTCTTACTCCTCTCTATTTTTTCTCTTTTCTCTCTTTTTTTTTTTAATTTTTTTTTAATTAATTAATAATTAATTAATTTTATTATTTATTTTATTTATATTTTTATATTATTTATTTATTTTATTTATTTATTTATTTATTATATATATATATATTATTATTTATATTTATATTATTTATTTATATTTTATTTTATTTATATTCAATTTATTTTATTTATTTATTATTATTTTTAAACAATTAATTAATTAATTATTAATTATTTATTGAATTATTATATTTATTTATTTATTTTATTTTTTATTTTTTTAATTTTATTTTAATTTTATTTTATTTATTTTATTTTTTTATTTTTTAATTTTTATTTTTATTGTTATATTTATTTATTTATTTTATTTTTATTTTATTTAATTTATTTTAAATTTTTAATTTTTAATTTTTTATTTTTATTTATTTTTTATTTTTAATTATTATTATTATTATTTTTTAATGGCTGGCAGAACTGTGAAACTGATATTTTTTTTGGTAATGGTGGGTGCAGGGATGATGATGGTGGACGAGGTGAGGTGTTAGATCATGCCTAATATGAATTTTAGGGACCCAAAAAACCTACCATGTACCCTCGGATTGCTTCCTGTAGGTTTTCCGGGCCAGTGTAATTCCTACAGGATCATCCTATAGGTTTTCAGGGGATCCTGTAGAAAACATAGTCTTCACCTAAATCAAAGAAATGGAGTGGAAAATGATAAAAATGATGGAGGGATGCATGGTGAGGAGTGGGGGAGATGAATATGTGTGATGCAGGGTTCCCTTTGGATCCTCTTTTTGCTCCTTGATTGTCTTTCTCACCCACCTGCAAATAACAATTTTATCTTTTCTCTCCCTTTTTTTTGAAAAACAACTAGGCTGCCTCAGAGAGGTTTTCACCCTAGATGTTTTCCCTGAGCGCCTCATGGGAGTTTTTCACCCAGGGATCTTCTTATTCTTTTTTCTATTCTTTTTTTTCATCATTTGACTGCCTCACGAGGTTTTCAACCCAAATATGGGACTCAGGCGCCTCATGGAGGTTTTTGCTTGAGTCCTTATTCTTTTTTTTTCTTCAATGACTTGATGAGGGAGGAGTTGAACCTTGCTCCACCATCATCACTATTTTATTGATATTATCAATGAACTCTTGTTTTGATAAAGGTCTCTTGTACATTTTCAATCGGTGCCATTAACAAGTAATGGAATGGCTTCTTCATCTATAGTTTTGATCTGCACTAAACCATTATCATGGCATCTTTCCACAACATAAGGTTTGAGCCATCTTGTCCTTAGTTTTCCATTGAAGTCTTTATAGCTAGAATCATATAACAATGCCCAGTCGCCCTCTTGAAATTGCTTCTCCTTAATATGTTTATTACGCCAGATCTTCCTCTAAAGCTGAACTATCTCTATATGTAGGAGGTCATGCATTCTAAATTCATCTAAGCCATTCAATTGGAACAATCTCTCTTTCTGTGCATGACTGAGGTCCAAATCTAGTTGGGCTGCCATCCTCAATGTTTTATATTCAAACTCAATGGACAACAAGGCCCTTTTCCCATAGACCATCTCATAGGGTGCAAATCCAGTGGTGGTATTCCATGTGGTATTATAGGCCCAGGTGGCCTCAACTAGTCTGTCTGCCCAATCCTTCCTGCTGTTGCTCACTACCTTAGTTAAGATGCCCTCCAGTGCCCTGTTGGTCACCTCCACTCGCCCATTAGCTTGTGGATGATAGGGAGTGGAGGTCCTATGCTTGATTTTGTGATGGTTGAGAAATTATTCAATCATGTTGGAGGTACACTGGCTGCCTTGGTCTATGACAAGCTCCCTAGGGTACCCAAATTTGTAGAATACATTCTCCCTTAGGAACTCAACCACCTTCTCTTTTGTTGCTGCCTTGATTGCCTTGGTTTTTGCCCACTTAGTCAAATAATCAGTGCACACAATAATGTACTGTTTTTGCTTTGATGGAGGGTTGATAAGCCCAATGAAGTCCATGCCCCACTTATCAAATGGCTCGAAAGTCACTTGAGGCTATAGGGGCATTTCATCTCTTGGAGTAGGCTTTCCCATCATCTGGCATTGATCACAACTGACTAGTGTACTTTTTCACATCTTGATGGAGAGTGGGCCAATAATAACCTGCTTGTAACACTTTGAATGTTGTCCTCCTTGCTGCAAAGTGACCTCCACAAGGTCCATCATGACAGGTCAGAAGGATGTCAAAAAATTCCTCTTCCCTTACACACCTTCTCAAGATTTGATCTGGGCCAAGTTTGAAAATATTGCCCCCAATCTAGGTGAAGGGGGCGCTTTTACTGACTATCTTTCTCTTTTATTTGGAGGGCAAGTTTGGTGGGAACTGTGCTGATACCAAATAGTTTTCTATATCAATAAACCATGGGGAGAGAGCTGACATAGCAAACAAGTGCTCATCTGGTAATTTGTCATCCACCATTCCTTCTTCACCTGCAGGCAAATTTACCCCAGATAAAAAGTCTGCAACAACATTTTCCTTACCATGCTTATCAACAATGGTTAGATCAAACTGCTATAATAAAAGAAACCATCTTATAATTCATGCATTCACATCCGATTTGTTCATTAAATATTTGATTGCAGCATGGTCAATATGCACAAATGTTTGATAACCTGTACTGTAATGCCTAATTTGTTTAATGAATGCGCAACAACCAAGAGTTCCTTTTCGGTCACAGTATAATTTAGCTAAGCCTTTGACAAGTTTTTACTGATAAAATAGATGGCATAAGGCAGTTTTTCCTCTACCTAACCTAAGGCTGCTCCTATGGCTTTGTGTGAGGCATTAGAATGAATATGAAAGGGGAGGGCCCAGTTTGGGCCTCAAAGAATTGGTGCCATGGTTAACTTACCCTTTAGAATGTCTAAGGCCTCTTGACAACTTTTTGTCCATATAAACTCAAAATCTTTGACCAACAACACAAATAAAGGAGAGGCCAACTTGCTGTAGTCCTTTATGAACCTTCAGTAGTATCTAGCTAACCCCAAGAAACTCCTGACATCTCTCTGCCTTTTGTGGAGGTGGGACCCTTTGGATGATGACTATATTGTTTGGGTCCACCTGCAGTCCTTGCCAAGATATTGAATGACCTAGCATGGTCCCTTTAGTAATTAAGAATTCACATTTTTCAGGACTGAGAGACAGGTTCATTTCAATGCATTTGTGCAATACTTTGCCTAGGTTAGTCAGGGCTTCTTGAAAATCACAGCCATAAGGTGTAAAGTCATCCATATAAATTTCCACCGCATCATGTACTAATTTGGCGAAAATACTCAAGACTTCTCTCTGGAAAGTGGCAGGAGCATTGCATAGGCCAAAAGGAAGGACCCTATAGGAAAACTTACCCCAAGGATGGGTGAATGTGGTCTTATCCTAGTCTTTTGGGCAGATTTGGATTTGGTTGTACCCACTGAATCCATCTAGGAAAGAAAAAAACTTTTTCCCTGCTAGTCCATTTAGCACTTGGTCAATGAAGGGTAGGGGAAAATGATCATTCTTTGTGGCTTTGCTCAACTCCCTGTAATCGACACAAATCCTCCACTTACCATTTTTCTTGGGAACTAACACTAAAGGGGAGACCCACTCACTGTCAGAGATAGGGTAAATGAATCATGCATCTAGCAGTTTTTGCAGTTCTTCTTTAACTATATCTTTAAGAGCTGGATTCATCCTCATTTGTGGTTTCTAGACTGGCTTGCAACCTTCTTTGATTTATATGTGGTGAGTACACACTGAGGGGTGTACTCCCTTCATTTCCTTGTAACTCCAAGCGAAGGCTTCTAGGTTTCTTTTAACATGTTGCATAGCTTTTCCTCTTCGAGAGAAGAAAGAGATGGATTAATTTTCAAGGTTTTCTCTGGGACGAATTCTATGGTTTTGACACAAAGTGGGTTGGAATCGGCCAAGCATAAGTTAATTGGATGGTTGTTTTGGGTTTCCCTTACTTCTTCTCCTAATGGTAACGAACTAGGAGTTGGGCTTTGGAGCAGGTGTTCAATCAAGTCAGCCTCATCTTACTGTCCTCCTCCTATGGTCGCTTCTAAAGAATAAATTTGGGTGGAATAAACTTCATCTTCTTCCTCCTCCTCCAACCATAAAGGTAAATCATGATCTAGAGAAGGTTGAGCAAGAGGGTATAGGACTAACTGCTTGTAAATATTCCCATTTTTGATGGTCATATTCCCAGTGCTGCAGCTAATGTAAGCATCAGCTATGGCCAACCATGGCCTCCCAAGGATGAGAGGGTAACCAGTAAGCTTAGCCTTAGGCTGGAGAACTAGAAAATTTGCAAGGTATTCCCAAGAGTCAATGGACACCATCACATCCTCCACAATTCCCTCAGGGGTGATTGTGGAATGGTCTGCAAGTTGCAGAACTGTTGTGGTCTTCCTCAATGACCCTTGGAGGTTGAGCTTGAGCATGGTGTCATCGGTATTCACATTAATGAAATCCCCAAGATCGATCAGAGTGTGTGGGACAATGGTGCCATTGATGTGCACATCTACTACAGGGCTTCCAGGGTCCAAATATTTCGGACATATTACCTACCCCATCATTAAGTCGGACAACTTCCCAATGAAATTAATGGTAGGGACATCCATTTTTCTTCTTCCTGGATGCTTGAAGCATTTCTCCTTAATCAACTTATTGTAAATGGCAACATCTTTTATTTCTTGGAGAAGGGGGATCTTTACACATAGTTTTTTTCAATTCTCCCAGAAGTTTAATTTCTTCTAGGGTAGGCTAGAGTGGTTGGGATAATCTCTCAGGAAAGGTTGGATTTACTTTAAGGTTGCTTTCCTCTCTTTCTTCCTTAACCTCCCTATGTGGAGGGGGAGGTTGGTTATCCAGAAGAATTCTCCCAGATCTTAGGTTGATCTCCTGGATTTCTATAGCATAAGCTAGATATGATGTCTTTCCATTGTATACTTATTGAGCCTACCTATTGTTCGGGTTCGGATTTGGCTAGGCAGGCATCTGTGGTTGCTTGGGTGGAGCAGAGTGTAGGAGTTGTGGTTGGGTAGGTGATGGAGGCAATAGAGCTAGTGCATTGTCGTATAGGGGCCTCCACCCCTAGAGTGGTGTATTCCACTGAGGTTGTGGCGGAGCGTAAAGTTGAAATGACTGGCTGGCTAGCTGGGAATGTTACTGAGATGCATAGGACCAAGGAGGGGGTGTAGACTAGGAAGGATGAGCAGGGGGTCCCCAAGAAGGTATAGCTGTGTTTTGGTTGGGGTTGTAATATGCATGGGATGAACCTTGCATGCCCTGCTGGTATGGTCTAGGCCCAGGAGGTCTCCTTTGGTTGATGTAGAAAAGTTGTTAGGTGACCCCTTCAGCTCCTTGATATACATATTTGAGTCTTGGTAAAGAGTGGTTTTCTTCACAGACCGAGCAAATTTAAATATAGTTCAGTGGACATTCGTTCCTAGGATGCCTCTAGGTGCAGCTAAGACAAAAGATGGCCAAGGCTCTCTCTGCTTCCTCTTGTTTCCTTTTGATGTTCATGGTGTCCAATTGCAAGGCAAGGGTTCGCAACATCTCACTTTTGAAATCTTCCAACATATTTCCAATTTCACCCTTGATGGATGAGTTGGAAGATGATGTACTGGCCATAGGTTGACTACCCCTACCCTTTGGTTTTTAGGGACAATCTTGATATCCTCATAGGGTAATTAGTAGATATCTCCTCCTGCTAACATGTGTAAGGTATCCAAAAGGTATTCTCTTACTCCCCTGAGCAGGACCAGCTTTAGTGACTCAGGGTCAAGTGTGCACCTAGCCCTTTTGTAACTGAGCTGGAATATTTCTTCGTAGCCTTCTAAGGATTCATCCTAGCCAATGGTCATCCTGAAAAATTCCTCTTTAGTATCCTTTGACCTACAATAGTCCCGATA
Organism: Pinus taeda; assembly: GCA_000404065.3. Lineage (NCBI taxonomy): Eukaryota > Viridiplantae > Streptophyta > Pinopsida > Pinales > Pinaceae > Pinus > Pinus taeda. Next base: position 13,677 of record APFE030521732.1, on the reverse strand, counting down.
TTTGTTGTTGAAATGTTGCTGCATCTGAGCCCAAGTTGTGATACTATCTCCAAGTAAACCCATGAACCAGCACAATGCTGCATCCTTGAGGGTAGATGGAAATAGTTTTAACTTTTGCTCATCATTTGTATAGTCATAGGTTCGGAATATAACAAAAAAGTCAAATAGGAGAGTGTCTGGGTCCTCTGTGGTCAGGCCATGGAAATGAGGTAGGGTAGAGGGGCTTATATTATTCATCTTAGTGTCCCTGTTGGTTTCCCTGATGGGGAAGGCACCCTTGACTCTCTCTCTATTCCTTTTGTCATTTCGGTTTTCAGGCATTGGTTCAGTAGGAATGAGTTCCTCTTCTTCTTCTTCCCCTGTAGGTTCTTCAAATATATCAGGTTTCTCACCTAAAGGTTTCTCCAGTTCACAACCACCTAAGAAGAGAGAAGGTTGGCTGTTGGATGCAGTGGGGGTATTTGGCAAGAATTTCCCTAAATTGTCCCTTTTCCTACGAGGCATGAAAGGAAATGTTTTTGGGTTGGTTTTTGTAGATTTTTTCAAGGCTAGAAAGTACTTTGCAGAAATAAAATTATTGATTGAATGACAATCACTAACAGAATGAAGAACTACTTACTAAATTGAAATTCATAATGGAAAGGAAAGCAGATAATGAAAGATGAAAGAAAGGAATCTACTAGATTACTTTTGCAGAAATAAAATAATGGCAGAAATTTGAAGACAAGAAGTAGAAGAAAAGAAAGTAGTAATCACATTCTACTCAGATACCTCCCCGACAATGGCACCAAAAAGTGATGAGCACCAGTATTGCAGCAAGGATGCTACAACTCTTGGGCTACCAGCTTTACTTATCAACCCAGGGTTCGTACAAATTTGGAGGTGACAGTGCTATATGCACAAGTAAAAGTGAAGGTCTCGCCTATTGTCACTGTTCATTCGGTGAGAGACCCTAGGGGTTCCAAGATAGAATTCTATAGAGTCAGAAGAAGCTTGATTCTTTGACGGAAGAAGAGAAAATCTATTCTAAGAGAGTTACTCTACTGCAGTAATGAAGAAACCAACATGTAATGCTAAATCACACAATATCCTAATTAACCATTTAAACAACTATGCTAAGCAGAATTGCTAAATCAACACTAACCTAATGTTGCTATTTAAGCTACAGAAGTAAATATCATCAAACCATACTAATGTGTAAGCAAGGAAACTAAGCTAAATCTGTTTTCACCTTTTTTGGTTTTTTTTTGGCAAAATCAAGTATGCAAACTAATTGCTCTTGTGGATGTGACAGGTGGATGGAAGGTGATTGAGGATGGATAAAAGGCTTATGGAGTGGTTGGATGGTGTGGAAGGGTCCTAGGAGGCTTTTTGTGACTTCCTATAGGTTCCCCATCAATTCAGCCTCAAAACGGGCTGTTTTAGGAAAACCTACAGGATGTACTAGAAACTTACAAGATGATCTTGTAGGAATTACAAAAAAGCTATAGGATACAACTGAGAGCTAATTGTGAGGTGTTGGGAAGCTGGGAAAAGGTGTATGATGAGTGGGATAGGGTGTTAGAAGGTCTAGGAGCACTTAGGAGTCGATATCCAAGATCAGAGATGGCTAGATTCACTCAAGGTATCTAGGGGAATTTAAACAAAAAAAAATGACAAAAACTAGTGAGGGTGATGGTGGAGCAAGAGATGGTTAGGGTGGATGAAGTGGAAGGTGGCTGCTGGCGATGAAGTCTGGGTCTCCTCTTGAAGTACTTGCTGTGCTTAAACATAGGTGTTTCCCAAGAACTATGCAACAAAATACATTTTCATAAACTAGAAAAGCATGAATCAATTTCCTATATTATGCACGAAGAGAATGCTAAAGGGAACGAAAGCATGAGCAAGATCTTATTGCAGAAATGGAGTAATGGAAAAAGATGACAATGAAATGAACCAAATGCCCAATCAAGACAAAAAACTCCAAAAGTCATGCAAGAACTAGAAATCTGTGTTTTTGGGGTTGCTGAAGGGTCTCTTCCTCAAGTCATGGTCCCAGAAGGAGGAAGTGAGGCCGAGACACCTACTGACAACCTTATGGTGATCCTTTTTCTCCTTGCTAACCTGCTAATTGAAAGAAGACACAAATGGAAGCAAACTAACATACAACCAATCTAATCTACATTGTTGTAATGGAAATGCAACTACTTAAGCAAATGAACAATCAAACTATGAATCTATGCTAATATACATGTACAATAAAGAGAAGCCTTGGTTGCTAGGGTTGGGCCCTAACCCAAGAGCTTCATCCCTCTGAGCTAATTCAGTGCTAGCTCAAAACAAAACTCATTCTTATTATCAAAACAATGGATTACATAACAAACTATCACAAGTCTTCTAACTCGAAAATAGAGTAGAGTTTTACAATCAAAAATCTGAATCCTACTGAGGTCCTAGGCCTCTCTACTTATACATCTGAAGTCTCCAACGACTTCCTTAAAATTAGGGAGGCTCGGCTCCCAAACTTGAGATAAACTGGTGCTTTGTCTTTCACTTGCTCGGCTACCTTCTAATCCACATAATTACCTATTTTAGGTATTATTCCTTTCCCGCTTCAAGATATGCTAGTTTTATTTTTATTTCACCACATATTTTATTAAATATTTTACATTGAAATTGTGATTCATTGTTCTTTGAAGCGTTGCAATTCCAACGGTGAGTGAAGTAGTCTTTTGAATCTAGAAAGTGTCTTGGGAGACGTACACATTCAATAGCTTATCATTCTATTGAAGAATGTGTGTTACATGTTGGTCTTGAAAAACACTACGGTCAATTATTTTTAAATAAATAAATAGGTTTGATTTTAAGTTTTTAAAATATTTAATTAATATATAATTATATTTAAAAAAATTAAAAATTTTAATATTCATTTTTTATATGTTTTAAAGTTTTTTGTATGTGTAAAAATATTTTTTGGAAATTTTGTAACTTTAAAAGATGGATTAATAATTATTTCATAAATGTTATTAAAGGTTGGCTATAAGTATTTAATAAATTCCACTAACATATAGATATAACATGTTTCCAAAGACTTGAACTTGCATATAACTAGAAAATAAGTTGTTCACCAAACCATTCAAGCTAAGATTTTTTTGACTAATCTTTATTTTTACAAACTAATTAAAATTTAATATTTTTATTTAAAGAGAAAAGAAAAATAAATTTCATTTTAATTAAAATGCATTCCTCAAAATACCATTATTACAACTAATTATTTTAGAAATACAACACTAGCTAAAATAATATTTAATAAACAGAGAGGCAAGAGCGAGAGGGGTTATTTTTCACCTAGAAAAGGAGATACGGTATGCCTGGGGATCAGGATCCACTACAAACAACTAGGTTGAATACTTAGCCCCGTGGCAAGGTTTAGAGTTGGCCATCGCCAGAGGCATTCATCAATTAATGGCCTTTGGCGATTCAATGATAGTGATCTAGCAAGTGAATAAATTCAAGGACAAGGACGAGCAACCCTATGCTTCTTTTATTTTTTAAGAAAAAGAAATGTTTTTGTATTAATATTAAATAGATAGTACATGTGTCATGCGTCTTGATTACAACCTGCTTCTTCAACATACATTACCTCCAAAAATATAACAATCTGTGTCTTTTTTGCTAACCATATGTTCTAGTTCTATGTACATAAGTGCTTTAGTTCACTATCAATCCTATTTAATCCATATACCATTTAATGATAAAAAAGAAAATTCAAAATGTATTCATCTTCTTACAGTAAAAAAAAGTCCCATGTGTCCCTCATTACTCAGTATTGTCTTCTAACTCTTTGAGAAGTTGATACTTCCAACATTTGTCTTAACCACATGATCAAATGTTGTAAACCCTCTCCTTCTATCCTTCAAAGAATTAAAATCTTATTGGAAAAATTTGATATAATTACTTTTACCATGTTGAGAGAAATATTAACTCTAATTTGTTGGCTAAACAATGATCCTCTCTCAAACAAGGTGTTTTAATGATTGATGGAGCCCCCTCAAACCAAGATAATACCATGAAGAGACAATTTGAGGAAATTATGTTCTCATCATTTCCTAACAAATTTAGGACTAATGGGTTTGGTCTCATCGATTAAGCAGGACAAGCATCACAATGAATTCACATTAATGACCTTAGTCTGATGGCGCCCTTTAATCGACTTGGACGATTGTGCAAGTACAAAAACCTGGACAATGACCATCATGCTTCGAAGGGCTCACGATAGTTGGAAATATGACAGTATCGATCATAAAGGCATCTGAATGTGGGAAACATTTGATCTTGGAGCAACATAGTGGTTTGCATGTGTGAACTCACTGGATAGTCAGAAATTTCCCTCTTTTTTTTTTTCAGTAAGAAAAAAACACTGCATATATATATATATATATATATATATATATATATATATATATAATATATTATATATATATAATATATATATATATATAATATATAATAAGTATAAATGAGTACATTTGTCCAGGATCATATCACATCTGTGCATATCATCATATAGATCTTTCATCTAGCCTGTGACATTCTAATATATCCCAATATAATATGAAACAAGTTAAAATAATGAAAAAGTATTTAGCTATCGTATATAATAAAAAAGCATATACTTTATCAGTTGTTCATTTAGTGATTCCATATAGAAAAGCCTTTGTTCCAAAATACATAAAGAAAAAAAACATAAAGGTCATGCCAAAACACCATCTATCAAAATAAAAGAGGCATATCATAGTTATCCTATCCAGGGAGGGGTAAAGTCCCCACCTCCAAAATATTGTTGCATAGTCTTATCTCTATATGCATCCCATCCAATGCATCCATTAATCCCATCTTTGACAACTTGTCGGCATTTTGGGTGTATTCCCTCCCAATGTGTTGAATCAAGTAGTTACTAAGGGAGCCCCATATATTCCCAACACATTTAAGCCATCCCTGTAGGTGAAGTTAACTGATATTGTTTTTACCCTGTATGTGTTCAATGGTAGCCATTGAGTCCCCAAACATATGGATAATCGGGATGTCCAAATATGAAGTGAGAAAGAGAAGTCCCCATAATGAAATAATTTCAGCCTTCATATTTGAACCCCGGCGAGCACCCCAGTGTACCCAGAATTCTTGTTCCTCCGATATTCTGACCCAAAAACCACATCCAAAGACATCGCTTGGTGTTGCACCATTGAAAAAAGCCGCCGTATATATATCCCCATGTCCGGGCTTCTTAGAAATAGTACTCATTGTGCTCTTTTTTTTATCCATAGATAAATGATACCACTCAATGATGCGATCTGTAACCTATGTTGTATGTTCTCTGAAATTTTCAAATATAATCTTGTTGCACCATTGCCATATTTCCCAAAAGAAAGTTAATGGAATAGTCCGCCATATTGTATTTTGTTTGCTCCACCAGCTTAAGCATTCCGGGATGTCTGAGAAATTTTTGAGTGGGAAATCAATATACTACGGAATATAGCACTAGATCTTCATAGAAATCAGACATGTGAGGAATAAATGTACATTATTTTCCACTGCTTCCCTGCACAAGGCACATACTCCTGACCCTCGCCAATTCCTCTTCTGTAGATTTTCCCAAGTAAAGTTCTTGTTTTTCCATACAAGCCATACAAATACTATGATTTTAATAGGGATTTTTGTTTTCTAGAATTTATAAAAATCACATACCCCATTTTTGTGTGACCTATATAGACATAAGGTATTATATATATTCGCCACATCCATGTAGCCAACCTTCATCTTACCCTGCTAGGTGATCCTGTCTCCGCTAGCGTCCCATTCGATACTAGCCCATCACAACTCGGATCTAATCCGTTCCCATTCCCCAACCAGTGGGTCTTCCAACCCCATCTCATCTGACCTTTTCCAAATAGGATAGTGACCATTCCATATAGAGATGGTCTGATTCCAACAAAAAAATACCCCTACTGTGTATGCACTACATGAGCTCATTTGTGAGTGAAAAGTCACTTCTAAAAACCATAATATTGTCCTATCCAATCAGAATCTGGTTCCCCGAACCAAAATTCCAACATAAATTCTATAGGAAGCAGTGTCTGATTTGATTGAAACTGCGCCATATGGTAGACCCCGAAGTAGTCCCAATGAGATCCCACCATATCCAAACAACGAATTCTTTATACTTTAAATATTTGTGTTTAATAATATTTCTCCAATGCCGCCTCCAAAGATACCCCTCCATAGTTCTTTTTGTAACAACGCCCATCCAAATAGTCTCATATCCAGTATACCCCACCCTCCCATTCTTTTTGGAGTAGTGATAGTAGCAAGTTTTGTCTAGTGATATTTGTTTTTGGATATAACACCCGTCCAGATATAGCGTGCCATGATTCTATTTAGTTTCTTGATGATGGAAATTAGTATACAATATAAATGTGCCCAGTACACACTCAAATGTGTAGTCATAGATTGTGAGAGAATAATGCAACCCCCCAGTGAAAGGCATTTGTTCTCCCATCTCGAAATCTTTTTATAGCACTGAACCACTAACCACATCCAGTCATTAAGTCTGTATTTTTTGGGTTTTATATGATATCCCAAGTATTTCAAGTCGCCCTCCAATATCTCAGTGCCAATACCAAATAATATTTTTATGTAATCAATATCCTCATGTGCACAACTACCATATATAATGATTAATTTATGTAGGTTCATTAAGAACCCCATAGCATTTCAAAATATGAAAAATATATGAGATAGAGCCATCCAAGCAATCCTATTTATCATGCCCATAATCAAAACATCATCCACAAAAAAACTATGAGAAATCCTGATGTTGTGACCCATAACCAGAGGACAGAAAATACATGCTACCACAACATTCTTAATATGTACACTAAGGCCATCCATAGCCAATATGAAAAGTAATGGAGATAGGGAACAACCCTGCCTGAGCCCATGGCCCGCTGCAAAGTATTCAATGGGATATCCATTGATAATAATTTCATATAGCACATTATTAATACAAACCATAATCCATTCCACATTTTTTGGCCTGTACACCAATTTTGTTTAAAACCATTCTCAAGTATCCCTAGTCAAGACAATTGTACGCCTTTTGTAGATCAAACTTCATGACAACAACATTTAGATTTTTAATATGTATGGTATGTATGCATTCCTGTGCAATGGAAACAACATCATGGATTTGTCTATTATGTAAAAAACCAAATTGCTCAGGTGATATGTGCTGAGATAGAGTGAGCTTCATCCTGCCAACAATAGTCTTTGATATAATCTGATATAAGATTACACAGAGCGATTGGTCTATAATCCGAGAAAGTTCTAGTGGATGTCCCCTTTGGGATGAGGGCGATATAAGTAGAATTTATATGGGATGTATATACCCATGGACTCTTGTTTCTTCAACCATGGCCAATATGTCCCCCTGGAATATGTCAAAGAAATGGGTAAATAACTCAATTGTACATCCATTAGGACCTGTACATTTGTCTTTCTTAAATGATTTAAGGATCCCCATGATTTCCTCCCCAGTGACTTCCTTGTAAAGTGCCTCATTTGCAGCTGCATCAAATATATTGGGATAAACACCCACCCCCCAGATCTGGTCCTCTACACAGTTCACCACCCTTTTACCATATGTCGTATCAAAATGTTGTACATCCGCCCTACAAATCGCTTCTTGTGTATGACGTATGTTTCCATCTGAATCCCTAATCTCCCATATGGTGTTTATGTTCCTTCTATGGTTGGCGAATCTATGAAAGAATTTGGTGTTTCTATCGCCTTCCTAGATCCAAATAGCCTTGCTCTTAAGCTGCCATGAAGCCTCTCGAAGTTTCAGAATTTGATTTCTCTTCATTTCTAGTGAGTGTATGTCCATCTTTAATGACGACGGGGGGCTGTGTAATATGAGCAATGGACACAAATTTTCCAAAGTCGCTGAAATATCGTTTAATTTATTTTTCAATTGGGCCTTCTTCTACCTGTCCAATTTCTTAACCACCACCTTTAAATCCCTGAGTTTGTTTATAATATTTATCATCGGGGAAGAATCCTGAGTTTAACCCTTTTGCAAACACTCCCACACAAGAGCATCAAAGTCAGGGTCCAATAGCCAAATTCGATTGAATTTAAAAGGAACTCCATATCTGAGATCCCCCTGCCACCACAGAAGAATAATGGGTCTATGATCTAAAATAAAATTACTTATGATGCCAGATTGTATAGACCCAAGTCTATCCACCAGATTTTCGTGCAGAAGGAATATATCTAGTCTTTTTGCCACATAACCATTACTTGCCCTCCCATTATCCCATGTAGGACCAATATTGGATGGACAAATATCAACAAAATTGTGATCAATGATAATATCTTTTATCATATCTGCCATAGCATCAACTTTTCTGGGCCCTCCCCATATTTCATCTAGACCAATAGTACAATTCATATCACCAGCCATAATAAGGGACCCAATAACTAAGATCTCATATGCAATTAACCCTTCCAAGAATATGTGACGATCTTTGTACGGGGCATATATGTTTAGAATATGTATGTGTCTCGAGAAAACTCTAATACTACCAGCAAACAATATACCAGCAAAGTAAGACAAAACCTTCATATGAAACATGTAGGGTACATAAGGCAGCCAGTTTTCCCGACTGACCCGCACCATCAGTTGGACCGTGTACCAATATGCGAGAATTTTTCTAAAATAATCAATCGCCTGTTGTGCTGAATGCATAGTTTCCTGAATAAGAATAATATATGGGTGGGAAGATAGGAATAGTTCTTTGAGAGCCAAAAATTTCAGAGCATCCCGCAGTCCTCAAATGTTCATAGATAAAATGAAGTTCATGAGAACCTAGAGGAGGGCTCATTTTCTCTAAGGGCCCATGTCGAGATGGATGAAGCAATGGGAACATCTACCAAAACATTAGAATCAGTAGGACTGAAGGGGATAGCCCTAGCTCGACCTTAAAAATGACAGCTATCCCATCTCTTCTTGCGACAAACAATGATATTACTTGCAGAAGTGGGGCTGATATGTGGAGATTTGGTGCCAGTGGGTTTGTGAATGGTAAGAAAGTGGAGGTCCAATGTCTTTCTTTGCAATAGGCATTCAAGGTCACTATCCACCGAGTTGTTAGGGGAAGGTACATGTGAACGTGGTGTATTAGGATGGGTCGTGGTCTCAGGGGAAATATTCTGTACAGGTTGAGATTTGGATTTAGGTAAATGTGGGGTGGGGAGATATCCCCATGTGACATCATGAGGGGAGGCATCTTCCCAGATGGTGACAAGTCCATACAAGAAAAAGGAAAACTCTTATCCGACATGGGAAGAGTGTCATTAACACTCAATAGGGGCGATATTAACCCATTTTTGTGATAAAATGTCAGAATTTGTGAAGGGGAGTGAAAAATGTGGTGTACCTGATATTTCATTCTTATCGCCTGATAACTCAGCAAGTGCTAGTCCAGCAACAGACTCAGCAATCCCACCACCCATCATATTCGTTGTCCCATGATAATTATGTCGATACACCGAATGTCTCCCAACCAATAGACACAGACACTGTGGCATCAGATGTCCCGTGTGATGACAAATGAGACATCTGAAAGGAATACCCTAGAAATCTAATCTTTGAACCAGATCTGTATCCTCCCAATAAATTTCTCTATGATTAGGGAAGCCCCCTTTGTATTATTTTTCAATTAGAATCTAAGCGATTTGCTTGTCTCGGGAACCCAAGCGCTGGAGATCAACGTAAATAAACTTTCCAATGGCTCTCCCTATGTCCATGAACACCTGCCGAGTCCAAAATTCAATAGGTAGACTAGGTAATTTGACCCAAATCAAAGTATTCTTGGGCACCTCCTTCAATGGATTGAAGCCAATGTATGATGCATGGAGGGCCAAGAACCCCTGCCCCCAAATCCATGGAAACCCTTTAATCTTCTGTAAATCCTCCTGACGCAGAAAATGGAAACTGTACCAATCGTTCATGAGACGAACCACCGATGGCATATATCCCAACAGAGACTTCCATTTAGTTTCCACCCATTTTCCCATCTTGTCTTCTCCCATCGCAACAAAGTGCCATCTACCAACTGAAGCCCGTGTCTATAAGCTGCTAACCCGATCTATCAATACATCATGGCCAAAACTAAGAATTGGCGTAGGTGATGAAATATTGATAGTATGCTTATTCCATGAACGTTGATTCTGATAATCATGTGGTCCATGCAGTGAATGGAATTGTGCATGCGCACCACCTGGCACATCGCTAGAGAGATCTACCTAGCATCTAGAAACTATGCCATCAGGGCCACCCCTGAACTCTGACCCAGAAGGAAATCTATGATTTGTCTCTGCCTCCAACGTGGCATGAATAAATGCCTCATGTGCCAATGTATCCAAAGCAAATGGGTCCATGTGATCCATCATGGAAAAGCAGAGATGTAAAGGATGAAATGACTCAGTCTTAAATGATCCAAATATGGTAGCTCAAACCATCAGAAAATATGTCAGAGATCATACCTCCATAGTGTCGGGATCCACAATCCTCTCAAAAACCAATGTTTAGTACATGCCACATGCAGCCCACATATCGTCAAACAAGAAATGTCGCCATTGAGTATAAACCCAAAAGAGGTATGAAGCAGACACATATATTAGAAAAATAGTAAACCAAAAATGGACATACCTGAATTTCTTGGTTGCAAATAAATTTTTAGATATTGGTGCAATTAGCAGGCATATTGGTGCAATTAGATTAGACTAGTAATTAGATTAGTTTATCATGTTATGTAAATATGTAGTGTTTTTAAGTGTTTTGTGGCAAATCTATGGAGAAAATTTGTATAGGATAGATACTAATAATTCAGGAGGCAAGAGTGACAATCTTTTAGAGCATTTTTGGACTGGTGTAGATGAATTTTTGGTATAGGATGTACAAGATTTTTTCTTTCAAACTAGAATATTTTAATGAAATGCTTCTGGTATAGGATGTACAAGATTTTTGCTTTCAAATTAGAATATTTTAATGAAATGCATAACCATTTTTTTTAAAATAATAAATAATATATTTAATAAAAGTATTTGTTAAAAACTGAATATATATATATATATATATATATATATATATATATATATATATATATATATATATATATATATATATATATTATATATATAATATAACACTGTCAACTAATTTTTCTTTACCAACATTGATACAGGGTTTTCAATAAGCCTTGGCTTGCTAGAAAATGATTGTCCCTTCCTTCCCTCCTTCCTATACTTACAACTATTTACCTTTTGAAAGCAATGAAAGAGTTGTCAAAACCTTGTTAGGATAACCCAATTAAACTTTACTTCATATGAAAATGACCCCACCCCCACTCCACTTGTGTTCCGACTCCATTGATTACCCTTTACTTTTTCGGTAGCAATAGAGCCGTCAATGCTTTATGACAATGCCATGTTGAGCTGTAATTTATTAGAAAGTGTTATGAAACCAGCTCACAAAAAGATAGAAAAGATAGATCAACGCCTTAGAATTCAGCCTCTTCGAGGGGGAAACCTCCTTTAACATTACACAATGAACAATTCTTGGATGATACAAATGACAAAACCTCCTTTCTATATATAGGAGTCTAAGGGGTCACAATATAACCAAGCCGACCTGACAATAATAATATAAAGGCACAAAAATAACAATAGCAGGATTCTATGGGGCACAATAATAACAATATGGGGACAATAGGGGCACAACAATAACAATAAGGCATACAACGCCAATAGTAATGGGGGAATCACTAGTATTATAGGGACCTAACATGCCCCTCTCCTTCAAAAAAGTGTTTTCTTCAACGCTTGAGTAGTTCCAGATGCTTCTGTATAAAATTCTCATCCTCCCATGTGGAATCTTCAATGGGTAAGTTCTTCCACTTGATGAGATACTCTGAAATTGATCAAATTCGTAGCTGTCGAGTTCTTGTTTCTTTGAATGCTTCAGGTTCCAATATGATTTTTCCTTCCTCATTAAGTTCTGGAAATATTGTTTGTACTGGAAGATTGTCACTTATAACCTTCTTTAAGCATGTAACATGGAAAACTGGGTGCGCTGGGGAAGTTGCAGGAAGCTCCAATTTGTATGCCATAGTACCTATCTTTTGCAACACATTGTACGGACCATAATACTTTGGTGATAATTTATTATCCTTCTTAGCTTACTTGAGGGACATTTTTTTATATGGTTTTAGCTGTAGGAATACCCAATCACCTACGTCAAAACTTCTTTCATTGCGATGTTGATCTGCCTGCTGTTTCATTCTATTCTGCGCCAAGGTGAGGTTATCCTTTAAGAGTTGGAGGACTTGTTGTTGATGCTTGATGTGATCTTCCACTGCTTGAACCTTAGAGTTTTCTCTTAAATATGATGTGATGAATGGTGGATGATATCCATAAAGTGCCATAAATGGGGTCATTTTTGTTGCAGTA